>VZTO01008173.1:0-18378 GCA_013400615.1 Syrrhaptes paradoxus | reverse complement strand
TAAAATCTTTTCTCTTCTAAAGGATAATTAAAGAAATAAGATGAAAATAGAAGCCCAGCTCTGGAAAAAAAAAAAAACGGAATTCTTCCAACTAGGTGTGAGAGCGGCACAGGAGAGGCACTGCCGAAAAGTCCTTTGTGGTTTTATTCTCCCCAGGTTTGTGACAAATGAGATATGAAAAGGTTGGATGTGTTCCGCATTAATACTGGAGGTGACAAAGGCGGTCAACAAAAACCTAGATAATCCTAAATTTGTGCAGAACGGAAAGGTTGAAGATTCCTGTAAAGCCTGCTTGTTGAAGTGCATTACTTAAATCATTTTTATGTGATATCCTGATTGGCAACAAAATATTAATAATTTTTCATTGCTCTCTTAATCAGAAGCTTTCATAGGCAACATATTAATAGTTTGTCTTGTCCTGTCTGTTAATGAGTTGTCACATAGCTGTTGCGAAAGAGCCATCTTAATGGTACGTGTAATTAAACGATTTTTCTTGCAAACATTTCAGACTGCTTTTAGCATAAAAATATTTTTCATCCATAAATTACCCATCCATGTTATTTATCCATTGGAAGTCCCTTTGCAGCTACACTTTAAAAAAGTCACGTCAACTTTTCTCGTGCAGAAGATAACTGTAAAGTAGCTGAAACTGCCAAGATTGTGATAGCTATAAATTGATTTCTGACTACAAATAGTGAAGTGGTTAAAATGTGTCATCTTTCAAAATAACATACTTTTACCCCCTAGGAACAAGCAGTATGTTTTCCCCAATGTGTGATTATGAAAGCATTCCTCAATTTGAAAATATAATAAACTCCTCATGGAGTCAAATGTGTTTATCCAATATTTATAGGATATTGTTTCATGTGATTTGACGTTATCTCCAGAGAAATGTATGTAAATTTAGAAACAAAATTTATAAAGAAAAGTTATTCCTTGTGTTAACAAAACGCAGCACATCATTTGTTTGCTGTTGTCTCTCGTGTGCATCAATCAGCTCATCCTGCACAAAGCACGTGGAGGAATGTCCATCGAAAAGTCCACATGCCAAATTCTCGGGGAAATCTTGAGCATCCCTGTGCCCCAACTTCATGCATGTTCAGATTTGTGTTACGGCGTCAGGATGTCCCAGGGGCTGAAGGGCAGATGGGTGGAAGCTGTGATGAGTCCAGGGTTGGGTGGAGAAGCTGTTGGTCGCAAGGACCAAAGTCCCCACTTTGGGAAAGGGCTGATGGGAGCGCAGCCACGTGTCCCGCACGCCTGGTTCCCGTGCATCTCCTCTGCTGTTGCCTCTTGTCAGGAGGAGGAAACTCAGCTGGAGAGCCCGCTCTTCTCACCTCCAGCCCTTCTTGCCTGTGGTAAGACCATGGGAAGAAAGTCAAGGCTTTTCTGCTGGGGTTCCCATCATCACCCAGGACCCTGGAGGCACCTGAGATACGTTGCCAGAGCTTGGAGACATAAGTCCCTCCTTGGAAGAAAGGAGTGATTCTCTTCTCCAACAGGTTTTCCTCCTCCCTGTACAAATCTGTGTGCCTTCCTCTGGCTGATCCAAGCCCACCTCCACCCCTGCCCACCAAAACTCTGCCAGGTCCATGCTGCAAAGAGCGTGTGGAGGTGGCAGAAGGGAATCGGGGGGGGGCACAGACCACCTCGTAAATCATTAATTGCTCATATTCCACATCGAACTGTGCACCCAGGAGATTCACCTCCCTGTCTATCCCATGGCTCTATCCCGATCTGTGCCCACCTGCCTGGATGCACATTTCAGGCGTGTTCATGTCAATGTCCATTTTTCCAATATTTGAAACCCCAAGCAAATGGGCAAAATTAAAAGTGCAAGTCGCTTGCATTAGATTTCTCATTAAAACAGGCTCTATGAAGGCGATATATTCCTGTTGATGTTTTTAATGTAGTTTCACTGTTAAATAATAAAAAGATCATGTGTGAATAACCCCACTTAATGCCCTGCTAATAGGAACTGGGCCATTAAAATGATCAAACCCCGTGTCATCCTGGATGCTGCAGTAATAGGGTGATGGGAGTAAATTACAGGAAGTTGTGTGTTTAAAGCCAAGGGTTTTTTTCCTTCAAATCAAAGTTTAAGAAATTGCACAGTGCTTATGGTATCATAGGTCTTTGCTGCCTCTAAAATAGAGGTTAAGTGGAAAATTAATACTCACAATATTTTCAGAATATATATATATAAAATCTCTGACTTTGCTATAATGAAGAGCACAGAATTTGTATCCTCTGCTGCCTGGAGCGGCTCATTTTTGGGTCACAGACCAAAGTTTGTAGGGGATTAGTGCAAGTGCAAAAATATCTTCATGGAGACAATAGAGTTGTTCACCTGATCCTAAATACCCGGTGGAGGTTAACGCTTCAGCTTCCCAAACATCCCTTTTTTTTTTGTGGAAGAAGACGTTACTCTTGGCAGCCTGGGGTGGTTTTGTTTTGCTTGAATATTTTAGAGACGTGTAGGGCACATACCTTGTGAAAATTTTTGCAGAATCTGAGATGTGAGATGTAACTCTCCTATAGATGAATTGCATGTACGCTGTTTGGGAGTTATAACAGAAAAGCAGAATTATGAAAACAGTGTGAATCTTCTAAAAATGAGCAAGAGGGAAGGCGTGAGCCCATCTGCTGTGAATTATTAAGGTGACTAGACTGGCATGCTTAAAAAAATGCATTAGAAAAAAAAAGTTGAGCATGAGATGGATTAGGCTCTCTGAAATCAGTTGTACTTCCCATGCCTGCTCTGGCTGTTGGCACTGATAATTGAATTACAGCCCAAAATCCATGGATCCCAGTTGTCTACCTCTGTTCTATAGGGAGAAAGTTGGAGTTTATCGATATAATTTCCTCCCGGATTGGTATTTACCTGTTCAGCCGTGATCTTTGCATTTCTCTGAAATGTCCAGTAGATCCAATTAATAGAAACATTTCACTAAACCCCTGGTATGCTAATTCCTCCCTTCCAACAGCTCCATCGGGATGACCTACCATTGATTTTCCTTGTGCTGTCTCTCAGGATCTAGAAGTCATCCATTTTTATCTACGTTATAATTGCACAACTATCTAAAAAGTTCATTTCCATATGTTCAAGCTGAAAACTTTTTTTGGCTCACCAGCAAAGTCTTATGTTGTGTTAAATTCCTTGAGCAGAAAAACAAGAAAAGATAAATTAATACCCCATCAGGCTGTGTTTGCAATAGTCTTCTGGCATTTGCTTAAGGCTGAATTTTTCTCCAAGTAAATTACTAAAGTGATAGCATGTGTAAAACCAAGAACAAATAATATTAATGAAGCGTAAGTTCTCAGCTTGTCTCTGGAAATGAATTATTGAAAGCACCAAAGAAAGCGGTTTAAGAGACCATGACTAATTTAGTTTTTATTATTTTTATATGAATCACTCATGAATCTATTGTAAAAAAGATCAGAGACATTTGATTAGTAAGGAGAAATCATTTTCAAAGTGATAGCCGTTGTTGTAGATTTTGCATAATAATAATCTCGTTCAATGCTTGGGTACATTTTGTTTTAAAATCCTGTAAACATTGTGAGAGAGAGATTTCTAGGACTCTGAGGATCAGGCAAGTTTTTTAACATGAGCTCATTAATACTTTTTCCTCACTGTGCTGGTTACTGTGAAATTGCAATGATGTTTCTCTTCTTCTAGTGGAAAACCAGTGACACCAGCTAGTCCCAGTGCCAGGACTGGTTTTGTCAGTAGGCACTGAAATCACATAGAATCACAGACTGGTTTGGGTTGGAAGGGACCATAAAGCCCATCCAGTGCCACCCCCTGCCATGGGCAGGGACACCTTCCACCAGCCCAGGTTGCCCAAAGCCTCATCCAGCCTGGCCTTGAACCCCTCCAGGGATGGGGCATCCACAGCTTCTCTGGGCACCCTGGGCCACTGCCTCACCCCCCGCACAGGAAAACATTTCTTCCTAATATCTAATGTAAATCTACATGAGGAAGGGAGATTGTCTGGTTTTGTGTCACTGGGATTTGTTTTTCTGTTCCTTCTTCCTATTCATAGCTATAAGGCAAGTCTTTTTTTCTTGAGTAACTGGAATTTATCCTTAAAAAGAAGAAGCCTGAACCTACTCTATGCTAATTCCTCTTCAAAATTCCTGGAAAACAAGAAACTTTGCCAAAAATTTAAAGGGTTCTAAATATGTTTCCATTCTGTGTTGGAGTAACCCCAAGACGTGTTAGAAAGCTCCATGAAAAAAGCATCTGAACTGGACAGAAATGGTGGGTGACCGATGCCCCCCACCCTCCAGCATCACCCCCCGCCGCTGGGTTGATGGGGTCCCTCTCCGCCAGCTGCATCCCTGGGTGTCAGGGCAGGAGATTTGTGATGTTGCAATCTCATGTTGGATTTCACTTGAGACAGAACATGACCGAGATTTAGAGGCAATGTGCAATGTTCTGCACGTTCCTAAGCGCCGGGTCTCCGAGCGCGGCAGTTTGCATGACCGGGGAATGCGTTAGAAGGGAGGAATGGGAAAAATAAACATGAAAAATCTTCTGTCTGGAGAGACCGATGCCTTGGGTAATCAGTAGTGATGGAAAGGAAATACAATACAAAAAAAAAGTACATATCCATTTTTCTAGGATCTGCTTGGTTATTTTTTTCAAATTGACTGTGTGCAGTGGCAACTTTTATTTTATTTTTTAGATTACTGAGCTCTTATTGGTTTAACAGGCAGAGTGATGCATTTTTTTAATCTTGGAAAGGTAAAAGATACTCTGAGGTCACACCATCAGTCCTTTATTTGAAGGGTAGCTGCAAGACATAAAAAAAGCTCATGAAGGACAGAGAACTTTTTATTCCAGAAAGGGAAAGAAGATATGAGACAAATTCCTGGAGAAGCCAACTTATCATCTCCCATTAGTCAACCTTATCAATTATGAGAAATTATGAGCGCAGCTTGCTGAATTATTATTTTTACCTGCATGTGTAACATTATTTTATAAAGAAATTAATGAAATAGGGGTGATGAACACCTTATCCTTATCTGGACGCTTTGACACAATGCTCATCGGTTTGTGGGGTTGGAATGGTTTCTGCATCTTGTTCATACATTTTCATCCCCTCTGTTTCTTCCTTATCATGAGAAAATTCTCCTTCAGCGATCGAGGAGGAACACAGTATCCTAGAAGTTACTTTTTTGCGTGGTTACCTATCCTTTTTCATGGGTTGGGGCATTAAAATGCCTTTTCATCAGTTCACCGTTGGGTGTTGCAGGGGGTAGGAGTCGGGCAGTCCCCGCTCCCGGGGTGTGCGGCTCTCACGGTGACTCTGGGACAGCCCTGGGACACTCTGCTTTAAAGGTGGGGTACACTTAGAGAAGAATTAAGTTACGTTCTTCTTAGAGATGTTTATGGTTCCCTCTGACGGCTTGTGGCTTGGAAACCTGACCTTGCAAGGAAAAGCCATCTGAAAAAAGTCAAAGCACGTGGGATGTTTCCCTTCCTCTTTTTCAGCGTGAATTTTTCCTGTTCCCTTTGCCCACCCCGTTCTCTCCCCTGCCGGTTTTCCCACGGTTCTTCTGTGCACATTAGGATGGAGGGATGGAGCTCGGCGCTTGGGTCTCTACAAATGTTTTGTGCTAATGCTTTGTGAGGACTTTTGTTCAAAGAGCTCCCACTTGCCTGAGAACATATTTTTGAGAGGCAAAAAGTCCTTATTGACCTGCATCCCTTCTCAGCTGGATAAAATACAGTGGCAGGGGCAAGAGATGTGCTGGGGCAGCTCCTGGTTGCTCCGAAGGCGATGCAGAACGTGCGGGATGCTGGCTGGGGTGGAGTTAGAGGCTGTTAAGGAATCAAAGACTCATCATTTCCTAATGCTCTAGGGTTTGGGTTTTTATAGCACTTCCAAATGTACCTTTATAAAATATACACCAAAAGTACTTGTGCATGTAAGAATGAATGCAGCTGTATGAAATGTAACTGTGAAATCCTGATGTACTGATTGTATCCACAGGGAAACATAAAGAGAAACCGTGAGCTGCTAAAGAAACTCATGGAAAGAGTCATTAATTTGTTAGAAAATTCACTATTCTTTTTGTAGCAATGTGTTGAGCTTAAATTTCATAATCACTTTTTTTTTTTCCCCACATCTGATAATTCATTCTGGTCATTCTGGTGTGAATTTATTGTGTGTGTGCAAGGCGCGATACAGGGCGGATAATTTCATTCTGTGCCTGTCATAAATGGTATGGTGTTAGCCCAAATCGTATTTGATAACCTTCCTTAAGTGCTAGAAGTCAGAAAATAGTTTTTAAAAGTCGTAAACGATGCTTTTAGCAATATAAGCTTCTCTTTACAAGAAAAATGCATCTGGAGTGGAGGAGAATAATCTTGCATCAGTTTGTTTTTGCAAGGGTCTTTACTTATATTAATACATTTGTATGCATTGGAAAAACCGGATCGTCCATAAAAAGACAATTACAGAGCACAAACCAAGCATTCATAATATTTTTCTGAGATATCTTAAAGGAAGCAACATACTTAAAAAAAGAGAAGATTTTATTGCCCTTTTTTTCCCAAACTCCCTATAAATCATCCTGTAAAAGTAGCCATCCTGCTTTTATTGATCTAAACTCAATTTGAGTTGCTTTAGGATTAACTTTAAAAACTAATATGAAGTCCCCTCCACTGCCAGCATTTTCTCTATCTCATGCAGATATCATTTGAACAGGGTTGATATCTTTTCTGTTTGCAGTTCCTGGTGCCTCTTTGCTTTCCGGCAGGAAAGATCCAACCGACCAGAAAACAGGCAAAGGCTTGAAATGGGAATTTTTGAGCAGATATTTGTAATATGTGGTGGCTTAACCAGCTTATCCCATTTTGTAGATGCCAAATCTGCCTGACACCCACGGTGACAGTAATATCTGAGGTGCTTTGGGTTATAGATAATGAATTTTGGGATCAGCCATGGGTTTATTCTTTATAATTGTTGATACATTTGCACTTTGGGGCAGCACTGCCTTAGGGCAGCAGATAGCAGAAGCAGGGTGGTTGTCCCTGATCCTCTGAGGTCAGGGTCTGGGCTTTGGGAAGGGCTGTTGTCCTGCCTGTAAACTCTGCATTTCTTGGTGCAAGTTTGCAGCTTCCTTGGAAAAATGTTCAAAGTGCTGGAAAGGAAAGCTTCAAACTGTAAAGCAGATGCACCCTGAAGAGGCACAAAATGTGAAATATAAGGAGCCCCAAAGGGTTGTGGTTTAGAAAGCAGCCCATCCTGTGATCAAACAGCTCCTGCTCAGAATTTCTGAGCACCTTGTTGGGCAGGAACAGCGTGGATGAGGGTGGTTCCTTGTAGCACCGGACCTGCCATGGACACGGCATCAGCAGCTCTGTGCAGGGATTCCCTTCCTCCATCACAAAGAAACTGGGACCCAGGTTCTGGACTCCCAACTAGCAGAGCAAATTTGGAATCCTCTTTTGTGCTGTCCACCCTATTCTAAGTCGGATTTTACCGTACTTCTGCAAAGAGTTTACTTTAGCATGCTTCACACATGGGGCTAGTTAAAGAAAAATCTTTCTTTGAGCTCATTAACTGTTTTTAAAATATATCCTTCAGGGTTTACCTAGAAATACAAACATTCTGGAGCTGCAGAAGTCTGAGCATTAATGGAGTAACAAGAGGAGCTGCTTTGTATAGCCATCAGTGCTGCGGTTCTGTTAACTGTAGTCTGAAATCAGTTCCTAAGCAGGGCACTTGTACAACATATTCAAGTGCCAAAACCTCTCTGCTGACTCGTATTCTCCCCATCTAGAATCAAAAATTGAAGTGATGCATGAGCAGATCTAGGAAGATGGAGGGGATAGAGATACTTGTCAAGCAGTTGCAGATCAAAACAAGTTTCTTTGCAAAAATGTTTTTTTAATTCTTCCTTGTCTCCTGCCTAGGATATGGTCTGAGATAAGCAGCAAACAGTTTCAGTTCTTTCTCATCAAGGTTACAGTATGTTTTATAAGAAGTGGCGTAGAGAACATACCCACTGAACAGGTAGTCTCCCTTCACATGGTGTTTAAAATATTTTTACTAAATAATAAGGCACCTTTCCTGTGTTTTTTTTACAGGATTTTGGGGAAGACAATTCCCTCTACATCACCAAGGTAACCACGATTCACATGGGCAATTACACCTGCCATGCCTACGGCTACGAAGAGCTGTATCAGACCCACATCCTTCAGGTGAATGGTTAGTAAATGGCACGTGTGACAATCCATGAAAACCTTCCTGTGAGCAAGGTTGCGTGTTCATCTCGTTGGTGCAGAGGTGTGAAAACCCACGCACCAGATTGTACGAGAGCATCTTGGGGTTCGGTACAGAGAGGGGGGACGTGTACAATAACCTGGGTTTCAGCAGGTGCCCTAGCTGTAAAACAAGCTGTCAGTAACCTTTCCATAGAGTTAAGAGCAATGTTTCAAAGCATCTCTTAGACTAACGACTGTTTTGTCAACAGAAGTGTTGCTTCAATAATTTCTTCTCCCTGAAAATAATTTCTGCTGCATGGAATAGCCCAGGATATTCAATAAATACAGCACAGGGTTTCCAAATCTAGCTATCCAGCTCACTGCGATATCCCATTATTACTGGGTTGTAGTCGGTTTGGCTCGCCGAGGGCTGTTGACGTTGGCCAAAGACACAGCCCAGTGGGTTGCAAAATGAGGGCAAAGCGTTTGACAGGTGAGAGAACCACAGGGGCCCTGTTCCAGCATCCTCACTCACCTCCGTCCGCTGGACCACATCTGCGCCTGCTGGAACCTGCATTCAGGCGTTTACTATCTTTCTTCTGACCTCAAACTCAGTCAGTTGGATTATTTTGAAATTACATTAGCTTAAACCGGCATTTCATCGAGGGACCTGTGGAGTATCCACCTCCCCAGCAGCAAAGTCGTTATCATGTGCTGACATAACCAGCATCTCCAGACCAGGAGACAGGGTAACCCATTGCTCACTGTGGGCAGATTTTGACGTACTCTGGTATGAAAGTATCTCCTTTTGCAGGAAAATTCAGTGACTTTATTACAGGGGATATATTATAAAGAAAATGAATGTTTAGTCCTTTCTCTAGATGTGTGCAGAGCTCTACAAAGGTGAGATGCCAATTGGTGGGAGCAGACAGCTACACCCAGGTTAACAGAGAGGGGCTGACACAAGGAGAAGGGATGTTAACGCACTTTGAGAAGCACGGTGGTGGATGTGGGTTTGGGTTTGACTGCAGCTCGGGGCTTCTGGACGTGTACCCGCTGCAGCGGGTACCTAGAGGAGAGCACAAAGCATCCCGTTGATTTGAATGAAAACTGACTTAATGTTCCTATATAATAATTTGTCATCTTTCGAGATAGGGAACTGTAAAGTCTCAGCAATGTGGATAACTAGATTGTGCACGCTGCAGCTGGGAAAATAGGTTTCCTTCCGCAAAGCGCTATTTGTTTGATGAATGGCAGTTGAAAGAAAAGCGAGCTAACAACTTAATCCTGTGTATATTATGTGATATATTATGAGGCCTGAATGGAGTTTAGTTGGCAGACAACAATGTAGACTTTATCATCGCTGAGAATATAAAGGCCCAAAGGCTTTGAAACTAAAAGCAGAATGAGAGGAAAGCGAGATGGAGTGTGGGGAGGGCTCGATTCGTTTCGTACTCATGCCTGCCACTTAGATTTAAGTTGTTGTTGAAAGATCCCATTTTCTTTTTAAATGGAAGCTCCACACCACAGCTGCGTGTGGTTTTTCTTCCCAATAGAAGAACACTGTTATATAAAAAGAACACTACCCATGTTGGCTTTTTAATGTTGCTGTAGAGTCACTAAATATTGGGAAAAAAAAAATCCCATGCGTTCTTCCTTGATGGAAAACACTGCAGGGTCTAGAAATGTGTCTTACAGCATCTGATATTCCCGTGTGAGCCATTAGGCTCTGTGAAGCCGGGTGTTTGCAGCTCTTGGCGTGGCTGGCTGGCTGCCCACACCACTAAATTCTCTCCTTTTCTGCCTGTGTCGTGGCTTCCTCCAGCAACTGATGCTGGGGCAGCAGCACCGATGACAGGACGACGTCTCTTACCCCTGGTGGGGTCCCTAAGGCAGAGTCCTGCTCAGGAAATCCTTCTGGGTTTGTAGCAACTTAAAGGACAAACTGAGGAATTTCTCCTGACAGCAGAGGGAAGAAGCTGAGCTGAGCTGAACTGAGTGAAGGTGCCGAGAGTCTAAGCGTAGCTGATGGGCTCTGTGCAGTGCTGGGGATTGTCGCTGTCTGTATCAAACTAAAACTCCATCTCCAACACGGGAGGGCTTTTGTTGCTTTTCTGTATTGGACTGAAGCTGTAAGAGAATGTGACAGAACCAAGTCAGCCAGAACTCGACTATCTGCTTGCCTGTCTCCTCCAGGGAGGGACTGATACACTTTTAACATCAGAAACACTGGGATTTTTTTATTCTATGAAAACGGATCAGATTTTTTTTTTCTTTTTAATAGAAGAAAACTCTGAGTTTCTCCACTGGGAAAGAGCAGAGAAAAAAGAACAACTGGAAGTGAAAGGGTTTATCCCCATTCCCCTTCCCAAGCTCGCTGTGTCTGTGCAGGCAGGTCCCAGCCTTTAGCCTGGGCTTCAGTTGATTCCGTGTTTGTCAAGGCTGCGGTGACTCTTCCAGTGTCCTTTGGTCCTTTTTGCACCACCTGGGCTCTGGTGTATTGTTCCCACTGGGGCCCATTAGTGTGGCTTACAAAATATTTTCCTTTTATTGCCTTTTTCTCCTTAAAATAATCTGATCCTAGTTATACGCACTGTCTTCATATGCTTTTATCCAACATATTCTCTTTATCTTTCTCCTTTGTCTCTTTCTAGAACATAACACGGGCTTGTAAGAGCTCATTGATTAGGTGATACAGAAAATTAGGAAACAGAAGCTTGAATAGAAAGCTGAGAGCCCAATTTTGGACAAATTAAAAGTTTCTGGGATTCAGAGCTCTAATTGAATGTATTACAGACTCATCCAATTTATCTGGAGTTTATCCATAGAAAGCCTTGCTTCCATCACAGTATGTTTTTTTTTCTTGCCCAAGTTTGCTTCATGGCAGTCAAATCCTGCTGGAAGATGGGCATGTACTTGTCCACGGCTGGTGGGGCCGGGTCCTTCCCAATGCTGCTCTGCCCGTGCCGAAGAACCCAACCTTAGTGTCAGCTCTGCTTGGGCGGCTCACCCAGGCTCCGGAGCGATACTGAAAGCAGCTCCAACTCTGCACCAGGCATTGCACGGTCTAGACTTGCCCAAAGGTCCTCTGCAAAGCAGCCGTTCTGAAGGGGAAAGGAAGGGTTGCTTTGCTCAACTGCTGAACGCCGTGCCGTGCTTCCCTTTGCACCGGGTGGGTCAGGATATCGCAGATAAACCAGGCAGAGCCAGATGCTCATTTCAACAAGCAGAGATGAGAATCCTGTTAGGCAGAAAATGTGAAAAACACCAGATGGATGCCCCAAACCACTGGCTCACATCTTCTGGGCAAGAGGCACAAAGCCCACGTGTGGAAGGCAGCCTACAGGTGACATTGGATNGTTTGCTTCGTGGCAGTCAAATCCTGCTGGAAGATGGGCATGTACTTGTCCACAGCTGGTGGGGCCGTGTCCTTCCCGACGCTGCTCTGCCCATGCCAAAGAACCCAACCTCAGCATCAGCTCTGTGCTTGGGTGGCTCACCCAGGCTCCGGAGCGATACTGAAAGCAGCTCCAACTCTGCACCAGGCATTGCACGGTCCAGACTTGCCCAAAGGTCCTCTCCAAAGCAGGGAAAAGGAACGGTGGTTTTGCTCAACTGTTGAACGCCATGCCATGCTTCCCTTTGCACCGGGTGGGTCAGGATATCACAGATAACCCGGGCAGGGCCAGATGCTCATTTCGACAAGCAGGGATGAGAATCCTGTTAGGCAGAAAATGTGAAAACCACCAGATGGATGCCCCAAACCGCTGGCTCGCATCTTCTGGGCAAGAGGCGCAAAGCCCACGTGTGGAAGGCAGCCTACAGGTGACATTGGATGTGATGGGTTTGGGTGGACCTCATCGATCGTACCGCTCACAGCGGTGGTAAAACTCGAGCCCGTGTATTTATACAGCTGGGCCTTGATGTTTTTGGAAGAAAAGAACGCACTGAAAGGCAGCACAAAGTTTAAGAATGAAAAATTCATCTCGCCTGCTGGTATCTTTGATCAGGAGAAGCCGAGAACAGTAGGAAAATGATGTTCTCTCCTCCGTATGGATGTTGCTCGGGAAGTGTGTACAGCATCCACTAACTGTAGGGAGGAAAAGCAATTTATCACTTTCAAGAGGAAAAAGAGTTGCTGAGGATAAAGAATCTCATCAAATTGTAATCAACTATGAAAACTGATAGTTTGCAAATCAAGAGACTGCTGAGTGTAGGACATCATTTACCTTGGTCCTTGTGCTCTGGAAAACATCAACATAAATCAGAATATTGTATTTCTTGAAAACAGTTTTTAAAAGCCATTCGATCGTCAGCCCAATTATAAGGGTCCAGTAGGACAGATTTTCCAGTAACAGAGAGATGTTTTAAACATGGATGTGTCGTTAATGTGGCTTTTCAAGAGAAAACACATAATGCTCAAATCATAAATGGAAATATTAAAACATCTCAAGTAAATGATTAATCAGTAATTATCATTAAGCCCCAGAGTATATAGGTCCTAGAGCAGCAATGTATGTTTTTGGGGCTTGATGCTTTATCACCTGAGCTCTTCTATTGTAACGAATTGGTCTCCTCCCAAGGAAGGTGCTATTCAGTATGCAGCAGTAGGCAATCTACCCCATCTCCTACTTGTTTGAGTGCCTCTTTTTTTCCTACTTTGTTTAAGATAATAGCATTTTTATATTGCCTTTGGCTGCAGACACAGTAATGGTTAGCAGTGATATATATTCACCAGGGGAAATAGCAGAGGATAATCCATGTATTCCAAAGTCTGGAGCTGAAATCTTTGCAAGTTTAAAGTAAAATGTGCTTACTTGGAATGTAGTAATTTGTAGCCAGGATAATAAAAATGCATTTGCAGTTTATGGTTATCACAAGGCAGTTGCAATAATTTACCTGTGCAATGAATTATGTAAGACAAGGGAGAAGAAATAAAAAGTTTAAAAATGGAAGCAGCAGGAAAATTATAAGAGAGCAAGAATGGAAGTGCAACATGCATTTTTGTAGGTGAAAAGAAGCAGTTTCCTTATTAATCACTCTTGAAAAGACACCCTGCTATAATTTCAAGTTAAGCTACTTTTCATGCAGAACAGTGATTCAGTGTCTAGGACCCCTGAGCTGGTCTTTGCAATATAAATCTATTGTGTTTTCAGCTCTGCAGGTAAAATATGGGGGTTTCTCACATGCAGACTAACATGGGATGAGGCAAAAAAAATTGAGAGATGCAGGTAAACTCTGCTCTGTGGAGGAGTGCCACGTTCCTAGGGAGTGTGATCGGGAGCACCGGCGTCAGTGCCCACAGGAAAAAGGAAAAGCCTGAGGCAAACTTTTATAAAAAAAATATCGCCGCACCCTGGTTTTGAGAGCCTTAAATAGGTGTACTTGGGGACATGGGGTACTAACTGCCAGGTGACTTCACCAGGATTTGGGCACCTAACCTGCTTGGGTATTGCAAGTTTTTTCCTATCCATTTGTAGGAGGCAAGCCACCTCTCCTCCAGGAGTCTGAATGACTCTCGTGGGCTTTCGGTGGACCTCAGTTCCTAAATCATTTCATTCTGAAGATGTTACTAGTAGCAAGCAAATGATAGGTGAGATGAGTATTGAGTGCGGGACCTTCATAAAATTCTGTCAAAGTGGACAAAAATTACTATCTTTATCCTATCGTGCCTGGAGACACCGACTCGGAGAAATTTAAATTAATTTTCTGAGCTACAGAGGGAATCAGAAGCTCCTGACTCTGTGTTGTCCCCCTGCATTGCTTGGGCACGGTCCGTTAAATAAACGCGGGGCTGGCTCTGACAGCTGCCAGCCATTTCCAGCCACAGATCGCTCCCTTTGCTCTTCTTCCGCTTGATCTGCCACCTCCTGAAGTCAGGAGGAGCTGTAACCTGACAGTGATGGGAGGAAAAGAGGATAAAAAGCGAGTAAATGCTTTTATTTAGAATTTGCAAACTGCATTTAATAAAGCAAGCCTTGTCTGTTTGGTAACCTCCTGATTAAAAAGCTCTTACGTGGGGTTTTAATCACTGCCCTGCACCTTACGACACATTTTCTTTTCTTCTCAAGTGAAGGGAATAGAAGATGAGGCAGGAAATCCATGGGTCCAGTGCAGAGGTGGAGTTCAGAGCCATTCCTTTGCTGGAAGTTCAAGGCCAGGCTGGATGAGGCTTTGACCAACCTGGGCTAGCGGAGGGTGTCCCTGCCCATGGCAGGGGGGTTGGAACTTGATGATCTTTAAGGTCCTTTCCAGCCCAAACCATTCTATGATTCTATGAAATCCCCATTTTTTGGTCTCTCCAGTTGCCCCTGGGCATTTCCTCTCCGATTACACTTGAACAATCTCTGGCTTTTAAAGCTATAAAGAACAAGGAGACTTGAGGGCTTTCTGTCCTGGCTGATTTCCTTCCAAGCTGATGACTCAGCCCTGGTTCCTACTTGGCAGCTGGTAGGTGAGACAGAAGTAAAACCCATCTCTCTCTGGTAAGGTCCATAAAAAATAGAAATGGAGAGATGGAAAGTATATTCCAGTGAATGTAATTATTTAAACTATCCCCATATGGATATACAGACACATAGCAAGCTGCCAACACAGATTTCATTTTATTCTAAAGCAACTGTTAAGTCAATTTAATTTTGCCAGTCCTGGAGCCTAGTGATGGAATATATAAAAACACGGCTGTGCGTTCGGTACCTGCAGCCAGGGATTTCCAGTGGAAGTTTGTTAGTGACTCATTCAGGCTTTCTGAAAACCCCACAGATTTTCCTCAATCCCCCACTAGTGCTGGCAGAGTTTCTCCTTTTCCTTGAGGAAGAATCTGGGTCCCCACATGTCACATCCACGCTTGACTATGACTGTGGTTTTGCAAAACTATTCACCTGCCAACAGTTACATCAGGAGTCCCAACATTTCCCAGTCTGGTAGGAGAGTTGATCCCTTGGTTATGAAACACAGCAGTCCGTGGCCACCCTTCAACCGCCATCAGCCATGCTACAGCACATCCTCATGTCTACTTTTATGATGTCCCTGGAGGTGAAGGGAAGGAAGGTCCCACTGATATTGCAATATTGCAAATTCTCTTTAAACTTGGCGAGCAAATTGTTCAGAAATGGTTAATGGGTGATATTAAGCTTTGTTGATTTGAGCAATGAAGGCAACATGATTGAAAATCAATGAGCTTGTCTGAAATTGTAATATAATTAGTAGTTCTGCCAATTGAGTATATTAAATAGTTCAGAGGCTTTCCTGAAACAAGGTAAGTCACGTTTTGAAAGCTTCTCAGAAAAAAAAAAAAAAAGTAGTCATTTATAAATGCTTTATTTGTTCAGAATAACAGGTAGTGGGTATACAGGCTGTTTCCTGATGGATATCTAATTAAAATGTTGAATAATGTGCTACTTTTAATAGGCAAGAACTCAAATTCCTTCCTTTACTTGATTCAATGAAGGTTTGGAGCTTATACTTTAATTTTTAAATGTGTGAGTACCCACCTTAGTTTTTAATCCAACTTTACCTAAGTTCCATCAGTCACTTAATGAAAGAAAACAAGAACAAGCAAGACTGGTCCAAATGCAAAATCAGATATTGAGGTTGTTTCCTGGCGCTGGTTTATTAGTTTACTCTTTTCTATTATTATTTTCTATTTTCTGCCCTCAAAGTTCAGCTGCAGAAAATTCATTACTGTAGCTTGTCCTGAGAGCCAGGATGTTGCTTATTTCCCCGGGGAAGGGATCAGCCCTCTTCTGCAGCAGCTCTCGAGCCGCCGCCAAGGGATGGCACCTGGCAGGTGAGGTTCAAGTCTCCGATTCCTTGTTTCCCGCAGTGCCGCCGGTGATCCGCGTCTACCCTGAAACGCAGGCGCAGGAGCCTGGCGTGTCGGCGAGCCTCAAATGTCACGCCGAAGGCATCCCTAATCCCCGAATTACCTGGCTAAAGAACGGCATTGATATCATGCCAAAACTATCCAAACAGCTAACGCTCCTCGGTAAGAACAGAATTTTGATTAATTAAAGTATTGTAGAGGGGGATTAAGGAGGATTATTTTGCACTTTAAACTAGAAATTCTTGTACTTTCGCTAAGCCATAGTTGTTGGAAATCGTGTTACAAACCCCTTGTTCTTTCTTTTTATCTTTTTCTCTTGTGAATTTCTCGGGAAATACGGTATTGACTGATGTAAGTGGTAAGGGTGTTAAGTTAAAAGACGGCGTGCCTGGTTCTCCTCTGCCTCGTCTTTTGTGTGAATCAGGAGAGAAATCCGTGACGTTATCTGTGCAGGTGGGAGCGCTGCATGGGATGCGAGTCAGCCGAGAGCCAGGCTGCGGTTCCCCATCTTCTCACCCCACCTCTGCAGAGGGAATCGGGCTCTTGACTCTCCTTGGTCCTTGATCAAATGAGGGTGCGACAGATGCAGTGAAATTTTTATTGGCAATTTTCTGTGTGAAAATATTAAAAACCTCCCCACACCCCAGTCTATGGCTGTGGTGTGTTGCAGACACAGATATCCCTGCACGGTTGGGTGCGATACCTCAAAACCTTCCAGAGGTTTTAGGCAACGCTCCAGAAAGCCAACTGATGGGAGAAACTGTAGAGACACCCCTTCCAAACCCAAGTTTTAGGTGATCTGATGAAAAACAGTTTGCAATATTGAAGTGAATTTTTCTCCACTAAAGAAAAAGCTTTTTTTTTTTTAAGCAAGAAGAAATAAATGACATGTTTGTGCTTGGGATTGTTCTTTGTTCGTTTCTGGTGCAGAGGGTCTATGTGCTAATGGAGAGAAGCAAAACATCAGCTCTCATGAGAATCCCCCAGATTTGTGTTCAGGGAAATATTGTGTTGTGAAGCCACCCTGTCACTTAAGGGCAGTAAAAGCAATTAGCAGCAGTGAGGAACAGTGCTGATGGGTGTCTCTCTTACAGCAAACGGGAGTGAACTTCACATCAGTAGCGTCCGGTACGAAGACACGGGCGCCTACACCTGCATTGCTAAAAACGAGGTGGGAGTGGATGAGGACATATCTTCCCTTTTCATCGAAGATTCAGCAAGAAAGACTCGTAAGCTTAATTTTCCATGTATTTATTTCTTTAAAGTGTATTTAGTTGTAATGATATATATGTAACTTAACAGTTGAGTCCATTGCATGTGGTATGTTGGACTCTTAGTCGTAAGGTAATGACAGTTTTGTCTGTGCATTGATCAGAGGCTTGGATGTTGTTTTGGGAAGGAATCATCCGGGGAAGGTAAAATTGCCTCGTCCGGAACAATGATGCCTTTCATGTGCCAGAAGTGCACTGGGTGTGGTATGGGTAACATCTTCACTAAAGTAACAAATTGGCAATGATTTTAGATATAAAAGAATCCAAACCCTATTATTTTGTTGAATTATAGGCAGTTTCAGAAAAAAAAAATCATTGATTTCTGTACAAGACTTCTTCTTTTAAAGCCAGTTAAAAGTCAAAGTTCCCAAATATTTAGAAGCTTGAAAATTGTTGTGATTGAATTATTTATTTTACCTGTGTTTACATCACTAACTAGCAAAACAGGTTTCCCTTGGTGTCAAATTATCTTCAGCTTCCAAGACAAATATCCTCCTAGCCACTCTTAGTTGCATGTCTCCCATAGGAATGCGGCAGCGTTATCTTGACCACACTGGCCCCAAAACACAATTAATGAAGGAAGTGATTAGTTGTCCCAAAGGAAAACCTCCTGGAGGCCTGATCCTTCCCCATTCTGCTGTCTGAACTACTTGGGGGATCGGCTGGGTTCATGGTGATACTAAAAGGCGAGGTGCAAGTGGGAGTTTTGCTG
Source organism: Syrrhaptes paradoxus (assembly GCA_013400615.1). Taxonomy (NCBI): domain Eukaryota; kingdom Metazoa; phylum Chordata; class Aves; order Pterocliformes; family Pteroclidae; genus Syrrhaptes; species Syrrhaptes paradoxus. The sequence goes on along the minus strand of VZTO01008173.1, from coordinate 346 downwards.
CTTTTCTGGCTGTTAATGTAGAGTGAGAATTGAAAAGAGAGTTAGCCATAAACATGCGCTCTCATGGCGGTTCTTTGGAAAATATATTCTGTTCCTCATTAAACAGGTTTATGTACTCTTGTTAATGTCAGTCGTTTTCCCTTGAATACTTGAGTAAGGGAAATTACAGTATGTTGAGAAATAACTGGATGTATCTAGAACGGAAATTCAAATCCAGGTGTACTTTCAAAGAGTATTTGAATCCCAAAGAGAAGGGAGTTGCATGAAATTCCAAGAAGAAATGCAGCAAAGTGTTGGCTGCTGTAAATGCCAGTCTCAAGCTTCTGAAGATGTCATGTTTGCTTGT
>VZTO01008172.1:47923-59841 GCA_013400615.1 Syrrhaptes paradoxus | reverse complement strand
TTTTTTTTTTTTTTTTGGAAAGCTAAAATTTGGAGACATGAATTCTTACCACAGTTCCTTCGCATGGAAGGTTTGCATTCCAGTTGTTGCTTTTTCTCTACGAATAAGGATTGCAGAGTTGAGCCCACAGCTGTACATTCTACTTTGTCTTTAAATGGAAACTCTGCCTTAGGAGTCTTGCTAAAAAAAAATAAAAATCCAGGAATTCAGATTCAGCTTTCTGTTCCTTAGGCAGATCAGTGGCACCCCTGCACTTGCCAGGAAGGCTAATTTTGAAAACTAGTAACACTCTGGAGTACAGAGTAAATCACAGGAAAATTATCTACATGGAGCAAAAGAAACACCACTTGCTCTTCCTCCATTGGTTTAAGCATCGGAACATCACAATGTCCTTTCAGTTCTGTCCTATGAGACCTTTTCTTTAGGAATCATCAATTCCCTCACTGTTCTTTCTGTTTCTTTGAACTTTCTAACTACCATGAGGTAAGTTGAAGAACACCTTGGATATTTCAGGGGTTTCAAAAGAAATTGCCTTTATCTGACTGTGTGACAACATTATTCTCTGAGGTTGCATTTTTTTAATGATGTGGGAAAGACTACGAAGAAAGAAAAGGAATGGCAAAAGAGAGGAAAAATAATTATCAATAGAAGGAAAAGAGTCATGTAAAATATTGCTTAAAACATACCTTGCAAACGCTCATAGTCATTCAAAGGGCGAAGCGGTTTTTACTCCATTAGCAAACAGGTCACCTGAGACAGACATTCTTCTTTGGTTCGTGGAAAGACACGAATAGGTGTTAGCAATTCTGTAAATTAATGTTTCATCTGAAACAGTAGGGGTGGCTCCTAAGCAGTCAAACGAGAGAGATACACAAACCTGGAGAGAGGTTTGTCCCATCATATGATGTATATCATTGCCCACATGGAACAGTCCTAATCCCTTTCTGGTGATGTGTATCCTTTCATTGAATACAGATTAAATTTAGTGTGATTTCCAGAGAGCTACAATCTCCTGGTTCTGCTAGAACTTTGGTTTTGGGCATTATATACCTTTTGTCTCCTGTCTTTGTGTCATCTTTCAAGTACTCTGCTGGGTTTTTGGTAAACTACAAGTCCCGATCAAATTCACACAGTGCTACTGTCCATTCCTACATGGAGAGTGATTCATCTAGCCAAGTGTAAACATCAGCATCACTCCAGGCTTCCTTTATAATTAGTGGNGTATAGAAAATAGACAAGTAGAAGGAATGTTGTGGAATTATGTGAAGATAAAAAGAAATAATAAAATAAATAGAAAAAAAATGTACTGCACATATAGGCATCCTGGACAAATAATTTGAAAAAATGCAGTAAAAGTAGACCAAGCCTTACCCAAGTGTTAAACTACAGAATACAGAAAGAGTTCTTTGAACATGTGCCCTGAGGGAAATGGATCAAAAGATCTCCATTGTATTTAGAGCTTTTACAAACTTTTACTTCTATTTGTTGAAAAGTCCAGATAGTCGATCCACCTAGGAGAATTACTGACAATAATGGTTTTTTTTAAAAAAATATTTAATATCATATATTGTTTATTGTATTATATCTTATAAAAGTCTAATTAGATTATATTTCATTGATTAAATTTGGCTATCAAAGTATAGATTATATATACTTGAATTAGAGTGTTTTTCTAAGTAATTTTTGAGACTATGTCTTGCACTAAAGAGTTACTTGTTGTTAATCACACTTGCAAATCTTACTATTATTTACGGTTGGAAAGTACTGAAAAACGAAATCCATATTTTTTGTGACTAGCAAACAACTTCCTAGCCTAAAGAGTAATTGTGTAGGACAAGCTGTGGTAGTAACCTCCAAATGATAGTTTTGTCATGAAGTCATTTAAGAGCTTGAATCCTCTGTGTAGACTACAAATGGGAACACAAAGTGTTTTCTTGTGATGTGGCCATGAAGGGGTCAGTTAGCACATCTATTCGTTTAGAATTTATTCTGCTGGCACCAGACCTATCCCTTCGTCACCACAGAGGGAGATGGAGACGAATAATGAATGAACTAAAAATAGAGGAATGAATCTATTTGAGGATGACCTTATAGAAAGTCACAGAGGAGACAGGCAGAGGAAACCATCTGGATATTTTCTGAGCAGTAACCTGGGGTGACATCTTGCCTCTGTTGAAGACATTGAGTCTTTCCACTGTCCTCACTGTCCTCAGAATTTCTGCTTTCTTTTCTCAGTTTTCAAATGCTTCTTCTCTGCTACTGACGATCTTTAGCCCTCAAAATGCAAAATTAAACAAATCTAATTAAACTGAAGTCTGATATTTCCTAATAAGAGACAAAACTTCAAGGCTATCGGTGCAAATGCATGCTCCTATGAAGAACTTAGGCAAAAGTAGTGGTGACAAATCTATAAATGAAATCTTCTGTTATCCCACTGTTACTGAGACGGAGTCAGTGTGGAAGGACAAAACCATTATGGCAAAGGGACAGAGACGCTTAAGTTCAAATATGATGAATTTTGGAAATTATAAATAAATCTAAAGCAAAGGAAAAAGGCTGAGAAGTTAGAAACTGATTTATATTTTAGAGCATTACTTAATTTTACTGAGAGTAAGAAGAAAGGGGAAATTGAATTTTTATTTATAGTGTAACGCATTCCAAAACGTTAGTGAAAAAGGGACAAACCTCCTGCATAGTTTTGTTTCTGAATAATTAAGTATGGGAGAGGTTCTGGTTTCCAACAGGAATTATAACGTAGCACTTTGAGCTTTTATTACACAGAGATTTCTATCAAGTATGTGAATAAGATGTGAAATCAAGAGGAAGCACTGGAGGATGAGGACAGGAACACCTGTTTTGGAATGTTTGCATTCCTGCCAGAAATGATATCTTAATCAGAGTTCATTTTGTCAATGGTAACACTAAACACTCTCAAGCTGAGTGTATGGTCTGAGTACTGACCAAAATAAAGATTATTGCACCAAACCTCAAGAAACTGTTCATGAAACAGCATCTGAAGTGTCAGGGGAATCAAGCTGAATCTGGCAACCCAGCAGAGGGTAGGTTACCATAGCTCTCTGCCCTTGGGTTTGTGCTGAGCAAAGGGGAAAGGTCACCTCCCTCCACCTAGCACAGCCCTTGATACTGCTAACCTACAGTGTCATGTAGGCAGGAATAGTCTTTTAGTTTTTTGTTAAATCTGAAATTATAAACTCTTAAATATGTCACATCACAGAACTACAGAATCACAGAATGTTAGGGATTGGGAGGGACCTGGAAAGATCATCCAGTCCAATCCCCCTGCCGGAGCAGGAACACCCGGATCAGATCCCACAGGAACGCATCCAGGCGGGCTTTGAATGTCTCCAGAGAAGGAGACTCCACCACCTCTCTGGGCAGCCTGTTCCAGTGCTCTGTCACCCTCACTGGAAAGAAGTTTTTTCTCATGTTCAAGTGGAACCTCCTGTGTTCCAGCTTGAACCCATTGCCCCTTGTCCTATCACTGGATGTCACAGAGAAGAGCCTGGCTCCATCCTCCTGACACTCACCCTTCACATATTTATAAACATTCATTAGGTCACCCCTCAGTCTCCTCTTTTCCAAGCTGAAGAGACCCAGCTCCCTCAGCCTTTCCTCATAAGGGAGGTGCTCCATTCCCTTCATCATCTTTGTGGCTCTGCGCTGGACTCTCTCCAGCAGTTCCCTGTCCTTCTGGAACTGAGGGGCCCAGAACTGGACACAATATTCCAGTTGCATGCACGTTATTCCCTTCTTTGATGCAAAGAGAACTTAGTTTTTGTCAGTCTTTTCATTTATTTCTTAATCTTTTTTTTTCTTTAATGATGTATATCCTTATCATGCTACAGAGTACCTGGGAGACCAGAGAGGTAAAAATAGATTTTTTAAGTAAAAGTTGTCATTTTAGTTGTCTAGCTATTTATATAGTGACATGTATACACATACATGGATAAATCCATATGGACAGGTATAAATATTTGTCTCCCTGGTGTACTTCTTTCAGCAACTCAGGTCACAGGCTGGAAATGGGTTTATATGATACCTGAGTATCCTTATATACAAGGTTCCATGTATAATCTTGCAGATAGTCAGGGTTTACCATAAGAATTTTCATAGATTTAATTTTGATCTTCTTGTTAATATCTCAACAACGTATATCGTTTCCTCTGTTCATATGAGACTCCACTGAGACAGAGAATTGCAGGACATTCATATTCCCTCCTATCAGCAGAACGCACTTTGACTAAGCTGGAAAGATACTTCCTCCAAAGGAGACTGAGGAAAAAATAAACCCAAACCATGATTTTTGGTTCAGTTCTCAGATTATATAAGTAAATATCTAAACTGTAAGTAAAATATCATCTGATAGTGAGTTAAATGAGATTCAAAGATACACGTTCTTGGAATATATCTTGCTAATTCTTCCACAGAAATTGGCTGTTTTCAATCTGTTATGTAGGATGTGGATTCTATGGGACTCAAGTCAGAAAAGGCATTTGCAAAATGTTTGTCAGTTTCTGTTTCACATCACGGGCTGTTACATTTCTGTATATTTAATTCAAATGTGATGGGAATGCAGAAGCTAGAACTGCGAGTGCTCACTGATTAAACTGTAGCCTCAGTTTGAAATGCTCTAAGACCCGTAGATGTTTCAATGCGTGTGTGGTTTCAATCAATCTTCTTTCAGCACTCTGCAGAAATCAGTGCAGGCTTGCACTATAGTGTCGTCTAAACTTTTTATTATAACCTATCAAGTCAACACCAGTGACATTAATCTACAGTTCAAACATCTCTGTGGCTTTGCATCAGTTTTTTACAGTCAGTTTTATCCAAAGGAAATGACACGTATTCTTTCATCGTACCTACATTCTTTAAAGTGAAACAAGAAAAAACTAAATTTGAAGCAGAGGATTGTGGGGTTTCAGTTTAAATGTCTGGGACTGTGATTTTTGACCCATAAGTTTGATGTAAAAATAGTTTTCAAAGGTTTGAAAAATAAATTTTCTAAATTTAAATAGAGAAAAGTACAAGTATCAATTAAAGTTCAGATTTCCACATCTGCCTTAGAGGTACAGAAAGTTTTATAGGTTGTTTTGGAAATCTAAGTCTAAATTACATTGTTCTGATATTTCTAATATTTGATCAAATTATCACTGTTCTGATCTATAACCATGTATTTACCGGCATTGAACAAGAGTGAGGAGCTTTGGGTGGCCACTGAAAAATCAGTTCCTCAGTTATAACAATGAGGAAATGTGTCTGCATGGAAATCAAATCCATGCAAAAAAACCCAAAAAGCCTGTTAATATTAAATCATCACTCCTCTAGAAGGGTCATTCACGATAAGGTAACGAGGTTTCATTTTAAAAAGCAAACATCTGTTTCCCTACTCATTATTCACCAGCAAATGAAAATGAAAATTTTAATCCAAAATTAGTTAAAGAGAAACTGAAAGTTTGAGAAAAAGAGGGAGTTTATAAATATATTAAAATACATTTTGGATCAGTGAACAAATTATTAACATTACTTTTCAATATAATATTTGCACTATTTACAAAAAAAAGAATGTGCCACTTACTTAAAGCAAAAATGAAGGGATTTTTAAAGACATTACTTTCTGTAAGGAAAATGTAAATCTACTACAATAGTTGTAAAGGGGTAATATTTGAGTTTTATTTAAAAACTTTGAAAAATCTTGATAAAATGTTTTTTGTAATAGTACAGGAAAGACATACAGGAAAAAACCTAATGAAGAGGAATGGAAATAGATATGGAGAGCAGGTGTCTCATTTTAGGCAGGTGGTGTTAGAAAATTAAATTATTAAAAATCACTGTTACAACGGTGTCTAAGACAGGCAAGCTATAAAAAGATCTATGGTAAAGAGATATGATTTGTGGAGGAAATATTGGCTATCACACTTAAGCACTTCAGATCCTAAAATGGAAACAAATATGGAAGGATTTTATTTCCTATTCTAGTGAAAAGTTGTGGAACAGTAAAATGAATTGGTGCTACTCTTACTAAGTTTAGATAGAAGTTTTGCTCTCATTATATGAAGAAGATTAGTTAGCCAGGAGAAACTTCTTAATTTAATGAAGTGAAGGAAATGTAATCACTTAGGGAAAACTCACACTGTCCAAAAAACTGGGAAAATAGTCCAGACTCCTGGGAGGATCATATGGTGCAAGCTGGCATAAACATTTGAACAGTAACTGATTTCCTGGAAAAATAAATTGTAGCAGCAGTCACCATAAATTCAATTGTATCATGGGAACCAGATGAAACCAATAAGGTACCAAAACCAGACAATATTTATTGGACATTCTTGTATTCACTTTTAGAGTGTCACTATCAGTGTACAAACTGGGAGTGTGAGAAAGTCCCTCTCCTGAGGAGTTCACAGCCTAAATACGTAAGGTGGGAAAGTGTTGTATCTACCCATACTTTACTGTTAGAATTTGGAGGCACAGCACTATTAGGGTTATGAACCAGACAACCCAAACCCTGAGCCTTAGCAGGGTCAGAGATGAGCCTTACAAGTATCAGAACATGTATCTCCGAGCACGCTGTACACAGCTCGTTCTGCAGCGGTGTTAAACCCAAGAGAGCAGCAATGTCCCTAGTCTGAGGTGCTGAACACACAGCAGAAGCATTCTGTCTGAAAATACAGGCTCCCACGATCTTTAATCCTGTGTGGCATCCAGAATTCCGGCACTTTTCTACCCAAGTTACCCCGGAGACAGTGCACTCCGAAGCAGAGCAGTAAAATCACTCGTTCACGACCCATGAAGAGAGAAGAAGAGCTGTTCTGGTGATCTGCTCCGTGACACCCTAGGAGGGAAGGGTTTCCTCACCTCCCTCTGAGGTCTGAGTTCTTGCAGCTGAGGTGACATCTCCAGTGTTGGAGAAACCTGTTCCAGAGAAGTGCTGACCCTTTCCACCGGTCCTGAGAAAGCTGTCCTGCTGCCGGGCAGAAATGCAAAAGCCACCACGATGTCAACCGTGGGTGTATGACTGGGCTTAGCGGACAGAGGCTGCCCTAAGCTTCAGTCTTGGTCCGTTTCCATTTCACGTCCCACTTCTGTTAATGCTTGTATGACATAAAATGCACAGGTAACTAGTAAACATTCAAAGAAAGACCTTCTTATTAAAAAACCCCCCAAAAGACCCAAAACCCCCAAACCAAACAAACACAAAAACCAAACCAGAGGAGTTTTGTTTTTCACTGCAACAATAAACAAAGATCCCCTTCAAAGTGTATTTTTTACAAAATCCTCTGGCTTCTCCTGTGAACTTACTGCCTCTTGACCATCTTTCTCACTGAGAAAGAATTACATCAAGGCGAGTAAGAAGAAGTCTAAGGATGTAACTTTCCAGCTACAAAAGAAGGTTAAACCTCCCTTCTTTACTTTGACAAAACCATCGCACTGAGATATTTTTGGAATGGGCATTGTGCTTGTTTCTATAAATTGCTAGTTCTAGTTAAAAAAAAAAATATTTTTATGTCTTGAATTGAAAATATGTTGCCTCCGGAGGTCCAGCTATAACGGAAAAAAAGATGAATGTGGGGCAAGTGGTTTCTCTGTGAGTGTTGATCCTGGATAGCTTTACCCTGTGATGCTTTGTGCGAGATGATGCGGCTCAGCAAGAGCTCATGAGTGATGAAGAGTATTTAATCACACAGAGCAGGATACACAAAGATAAACTGAAGTAAATGAAAAGCAGTATTAAGTACAGCAATCAAGATCCGTGATTTAATTCTGCCTTGATTGTGACAGCTTAATGTTTCAAAAGTAAGGTTTTTGTTTTTATTTTTTTTATTTTCAGATGAAGCAAGTAAACACGTATATAGTTTTGCTAGAAAGTCTGTGAATTCCAGAAAGTCTGTGAACCCTACTTTTGTGACATACGTCAAGATTTCATGTTGACTTACTACTAAGGACCCTTACACAACATGAACAATTATATTTCAGACTTCTGGTTTCTTCCCATGCGATTAAATGGATCTGCCTCTCTCTCAGACTTACGTAGGATTGATGTTCTCATTAGTGCCAAATGGCAAAAAAATGTTTACTACAGTAACCTGAAAGAAAACAAGATTTGAGAAGTTTCAGAATAATCTTCATCATAGCCCTTTACGCATACTTTCAAGGAAAGCAAGTTGATGGAAGCAGGAGGGAGAAGGGAATAGCTCAGTTATGCACGTGGGCCTGAAGGGAGAGAAATTGCTTTGTGCTCAGGACTGCTTTGGGGATTTCCAGCCATGATAATTTCATTATGCAATGGAATAGAGTGGCACTGCTTTTATTTTCTTACAAAAGAAAATTAACCAAACTGACCCACAAGAGTTTTACAACTCTTTACAAATGTATAATTTTAAAAACCAAATTTTAAAAATTATTTAAAATTTAAAAATGTGTTGCATAGAAATTAAAATCAGGAAACTGTGAGGGTGGTGAGGCACTGGCACAGGTGTGGATGCCCCATCCCTGGAGGGGTTCAAGGCCAGGCTGGATGAGGCTTTGAGCCACATGCTCTAGTGGGGGATGTCCCCCCCATGGCAGGGGGGTTGGAACTTGATGATCTTTGAGATCCTTTCCAACCCAAACCATTCTATGATTCTATGGAAGAAGATTTTGGAGGGAAAAAAAAGAGGCATTTGAAGTAATTATTAAATTCTAATTCAAAATACTTTATTTCTAATGTTTTTCATGTCTATATTTGCCATTTCTTGAGATACTCGTTTCCCTCTGCAAGAAAGACCCACCAGCAGCTTTGGTCCAAGCTGCATATATGATGTCAGCCATCTCTTTGAAATTAATATCATGCCAAATAAGCTGGAACCCCTCAGTTTCTTGTAATTTTTATATATATATTGTTTATTATTTTTTATTATTGCATATAGTGGCTGTCCTTTACGTGGGTCCCCTCTAGAGAAATAAACACAATCCACAATGCAGATAAACTGACAAAACTTAGGGTAAACAGATTTAAAAAGAGAGAAGTTGATTTGATATGCAGCTAGTTGGTGCAGCGCATTCAAACGTGGGTTTACGGAGGCAGCTTACTCTCTAACAATAACACACCATGAGTCGCTGCCCTTTTCCTGCCACTCATTCATGTTCAGAATCATATCACTGAATGACCCAGTAGCACAGTCTTTTTCAGATAAAATTCAAATGCAGAAGGGAATAGAGAGTCACATTCAGTTTACTCACAGTGGATTTAAGGAATATCTTTCCAACAATGTTCATAAAATTTGAGCTTTCCGGAGGAATGGGAAAATTTGGTTTTCCTTTGCATGAGATCTTACATCTAAAGGGTGGATCCTGAATGCACATACTGCCTGCAGGAGTTAACTGAAATAGTTCATCTTTCAATAGAACTATATTCTTACCTGAAATCATAAACTATCCAATTCCCCCTTCCTGCTAAGCCCCCCACATTTTTGCCAAGTAAAGTCATGAACAGACCTATAGTATTTTATTTTTTCTTTTAACTTAATCAAATTTCTGTGGTTCTTAGAGAGTCCTATAAAGCACACTTTAGCAATACTCATCTGAGCTGCAGGACTTGTAAATAAATCAGGTACAGAATTTTCAGTAAACCTCATCAAATTAGTTTAATATTTTTATGGGAATTTTAAAAATATCACATAGAAAATATCATATAGACTTTGACGACTTTTCCTGGTATTTTTAAAATGTAATTTTAAAATATAGTCAAAACACAAGCACTGTTAGAGAGAGTTTCTCATTAAAATGTCAATATTTGTTCATTCAAAGGTAAGTGTTTATAATTTCCTAAAAAAACCCCACAAATAATTATGATGTTTGAAAACAGAAAAGAGCTTTTTGCTAGTTGTCTTTTTTTTTTTTTTTTGTATATTAAGTCAAATAGCACATCTTCAGTTTTCTGCTTAGCACGGCTAAAGCCATTTACTTCACCTAACAGATATTTAACCTATACATCCTTCTTAAAAACTCCAAAATACCCAAGTTCTCTGAAGAGATGGAAAGATAAGAAAAAGGAGTTTGTAGATGAATCAAAAATTATTAAAGGATAAGAAAAGCCTATGTCTGCATAAACATTTTATTTATCAGGTACAAATGCAGCTTTAAGAAGCAGTGATATTACTATGTTAATGTAGAAATATCAAACATTATCCATATGCCCTTGCATGTCTAAGGCACCTGCAAAGTTTGACCTGTGACGCAGGTCCTATGGGAAGCTCAAACTGAAGCTGAGGCCAGAAGCATACTTTATGGCATATAAACAGCACTGACACTCTTCCCCTCAAATTTCGATTTACTATAACGAGCACTTAGACTCCTGTCAAAGATGCAGATACCTACATACCCAGATTTTTTCTCTGAATGAGAGTCCTACGTTTTGTCTTCAGTCTGTGTTTATGAAGAGCTACAGTTTTTACAGTTCATTATGCTAACCTGAATTAAGAAATGCTGGTTTTTCCACTAGTGTCAAGAAAGACAATTGTTCGGATGATTTTTGGACACATTTGGTGTTATCCCAAAATGAAGCTGTAACCAACAAGTGTCAGCGTATGGAATCAGGTACAAGGAACAGCGTTGTAAAGCTGGTTGTATATTAGCTCTTCAACAAATGAGTTGTGATTAAAGGTTCATAGGTTTACTGGGGGGAGCTGAGTAAGACTGTAGCAGCCAGCCAACAGTTTAATCAATTAACCAGATTTCTAAAAATATTCTGACCTTTTTCTTTTCCTTTTAATTGGGAAGATAATCCTCTGATGTAAGAAATATAATTGTTCTGTGTCATGCATTTGAGCCTAGGCTTTAAAACACATGTTTAAAGAAATAAATATGTTGGAATTTTATTTTTATGTTTTGCTTAGCACTAGGAAGATGTTGATCTGTAACTACAAGGGAATATATGTCACATAGCTGCATTGAAGCAGTTCAGAATTTTAGAAGACTCTGCACAGCCTTCATTCAGGCTCCAGCATTAATCACTCAGCTGCCTTGTGAAACCACCTGTGGGGATTTCTGACAATGCAAACCCTAAAATAGTTAACTCCAAATAACTTGTTAAAAGTATAATTTACTATGCAGTACAAAAATATGCTGTCTTTATCATCAGGCTGAGACAATACCATATAGAACATTTCTGAATCTGATTGCAAATTAAACAGTAAATGGAGCAACAAACAGCCGATGTTATAAAGGGCGTAGGTGAAATGCTTTTTTAAAATCTGGATGCAATTATTTCTGTATAATTTATTTTTAAAATTATTATTTAATGAAGAGACTCTACACTTTTCTCTTTTGAAGACTGTTTTTTAAGTATTGTATCCCTGCAGTAAGCAGATACTAATGACATGTTAGCGATGGTATAAAATATATTGCATAAAAGCACCTGGTGCTGTCTATTGTATTCCAGATGCAAAACATACTCCACTAATGCCAACACAAAATGAAAGGGAAGCGAATTTGTACAATGTAAGATTAGAAGAGACCTTGAAAATTAATATTTAAATATTTCTCTTAACCACTTTTTAATGATCTGGATGTAGCAACTAGTTAATGGTATATTCTAGAATATTCTGGGATTAAAGCTGACAAGTTTACAGCTCTCTTGGCCCTCCTTTTTTTGACCTTTCAGAGACAGGTTTATGATTTTTTTTTCCATTTGTAATCCTCTAAGGCTTTTCCTCTCATTGCATTTTCTAAAAAAATGTGTAGGGGAGAGGGACCTGGGGGTCCTGGTGGCCAGCAGGATGACCATGAGCCAGCACTGTGCCCTCGTGGCCAAGAAGGCCAATGGCATCCTGGGGTGTATCAGAAGGGGGGTGGTCAGTAGGTCAAGAGAGGTTCTCCTCCCCCTCTACTCTGCCCTGGTGAGACCGCATCTGGAATATTGT
>VZTO01008172.1:33504-47829 GCA_013400615.1 Syrrhaptes paradoxus | reverse complement strand
TGAGAAAAAACTTCTTTCCAGTGAGGGTGACAGAGCACTGGAACAGGCTGCCCAGAGAGGTGGTGGAGTCTCCTTCTCTGGAGACATTCAAAGCCCGCCTGGATGTGTTCCTGTGTGATCTGATTTAGGTGTTCCTGCTCCGGCAGGGGGATTGGACTGGATGATCTTTCGAGGTCCCTTCCAATCCCTAACATTCTGTGATTCTGTGATCTCTGGCATTTTGTGACTAATGTATGAATAATTCCTCAGTGCACAGTTGTTGAAGAACAATTTGGGTCATATTCTTAGCTGATGTAAATTATCATTCCTCAGTTTACTTCATAGATGATATTACATAATTTCAAAACCTGTTAACACTATTTTTTTCATTTTACATGTAAATGTTGGCAATGGTGTCGCAAAGTAGCTGCTCATAGAAAGGAAAATTATTATTATGCTTGCATACAATGAAATGCTGGACAGCAGTGACCAGGACTGCTCTTTACAGATTTGAATCAACTAAAATTAAATCTGACAGATGCCCCTTAAGTGTAATGGGAGTTGGATCAACTCTGTCACAAACAGGAAAGGAAAATACTCTTCAATAACATGCTGGGAGCTATGTCTAGTGATAAAATATGCCTGTAACATAAGAAATGAGTTGAAAATATTTTACAACTAAAATACTCCCAAGAATGATTTGATGGTAATACATTAGAAGAAGTGCACATCGTTTCTATTTTGTACCAGAGTAAAATACAGAAATTACTGCTTCAACAAACCAGGTAACTCAGCATTATCTTTGTGGACAGTCACAGGACACTCTTGAGTGTCATCCTAGATGTGTCATCTCAGATATTTCACAAATCAAAGGAACTAGTGTTTCCACACAGTAAGGAGCTAATTCTGTAAGAAACCTTGGCTGTACATAGCTGTGTCTCCTGAGGTGGAAAGAAAAAAGCAGATCATAATTATTGCACAAAAAATCTATTTTCTTGTTGCTGAAGAAAGAGGGGAGAAATAATCTGTGCTTGCCTTCTACTTGGCTCAACAAGATTGCTTAAAAGAGTACCACAGAACCCGTGCTGGTATTCATACTCAGTTCTGTCTAGTTCTGTTCCCTTTCCTCCCCTCTCTATCCGTTGCATACATGCAGAAGTCATGGTTTCAGAATGGCTGGTTTTCCTCCACTCAGCTGCTCGTGTTGTAAGCAACAGGTGCTGGGGAGGAAAGGAGGTGTATACTTTCTCTTTCATCCTTTAATCAGTGAAAAAGGTGGACATGAAATGTATCTGAGCTAGAAGTGACTAAGGAACCTGAAGCTCAAGTATGGGAGGAAAGAAATTTGTTAGTGCAATTACACTATTATGTTCTCAAAAAGATGAGTTAGCAATCTGTAATATTACCATTAAAGTACTTTCAAGTACTAACAACAGATCAGTCTGTCCTATAGGAAACATGGGAGTGCTAGATACAGGGAAAAAAAAAACCAACAAAACCAAACCACCAAACCCACAAAGGATCTTTTTCTGTAACAAGGAACATTTTGAAACAGTAGTTAAGAAACAGGTTACAAACAGATTGCAGAATTAGTTCTGTGAAACGCACAGCCAGTTCAAGATTTCAGTAATGGGAGAGATTACAGTTTTCTGTGTTCACATAGCTATGGTTAAGATTGAATCAGCATTTCTATTATAACTCCATTCTTCCATGGGGGTTTAACTTAGCTGTACATGCTGGGAGTTTTTGTTGGTTTTGTTTTGCACTGAAGCTGAGCTTTCTTATGTATTACTAGCAAAATATTTAACCTTACTAAATACAGAGATTTAGAAACAAGCTATAATACAGTCAGTGTAGTCTGACTCTTCCTAGCCAAAGTGTGCTTTGAACATATGTGGTAAGAGGTGAAATGTTGGGTTTAGACAATGGTAACTGAGAGCCAGTGAAACTTTCCAGATGTGTCAGTGCATCTGTACTTGCAAGTCAGTAAAGCATTGGCGATGCCACTTTAAGTGCATTTTAAAGTCAAATGAAGGAGGACTAAAAGACTGGGCTGAGTCAAGCCTTTATGCAGGTGTACAGATGGCTAAAGCATAAACATAGGCATCTTTTGTAATGCTTCTATTTGAGGAAGAATGTCTAGAAATTAATGACTGATTGAGGTACAGGTTTTCCAGATAGAAGACAGCAGATAGTTATTTAAGAAATCTAGAATGCATATCCCCCTTATGTCAGCTAGCACTGAGTATGCCTTCCTCATTACATGGCGCAACAGTAGCTGGGGGGCTGTTCTCCTGTTGTGGCTCTAGAGACCCCTATGATTAACTGCAAGAGTTGTATAATGGATCATTTATCATGTATTCTAAAACACAAATTTTAGGGTACAAGTATGTTGTGGTTCAGTCCCAGCCAGTAAAGCACCATGCAGCTGGTTGCTCACCCTCCCCACCCCCACCAGTGGGGTGGGGAAGAGAATCAGAGAAAAAAGGGAAGAAAACTCATGGATTGAGATAAGAACAGTTTAACGATTGAAATAAAATAATATACTGATACTAAACCTGTAATTAAAGGAAAACAAACAAAAACAAAGAGAAAAGAAATCCATGGAAAAAAAAAGTAATTCAACAGCTCACCACTCCCTGACTGACACCCAGCCAGTCCCCAAGAAGCGATCACCCTTCCTGGCCAGCTCCACATAGCTTATATACTGAGCATGGCATCCTATGGTATGGAGCACCCCTTCAGTCACACTGAGTGAGCTCTTCTGGCTGTGTCACCTCCCAGGTTCTTGTGGAGAAGTAGCTGGGAGGGCAGGGGTAGTCTGAGAAGATGAAAGAGTCCTTGGCTTAATGTAAGCATTGCTTGGCAACAACTAAAACACGAGTGTATTGTTAATATTATTGTCAGCACAAATCCAAAACATAGCCTCATGCTAGCCACTATGAAGAAAATTATCTCTATCCCAACCAAAATCAGTACAATTTAATAGTAGTTTTGTCCAATATCCATATTAACTAAGTGAGCATTATATATATTTTTTAAAGGTATTCTAATGATATTAAAAATGTCTTAGAGGTAGCATTCTGCACAGTATTCATGTTAGCCAGAATTGAGGTAAGTATAGCAATTCACATTTGCGTAGTTGCTTTTATCCTATGTGATCTCTGAGTTATTTGCAAGTACTAATACTATTTGTTTTAGTGGTTGTTTATTGTAGTTTAAAATGAACCTAATTGCATGTTTACATTACATTAATTTTGCACTTTGAGACATCTCTGCTGTGCCTTGCCATTGCTAAAAATAAGCAGTATAATTTAATTTTATTGCTGTTATTTCCCATAAGCAACTGTTGCAAAAATAATTTAAATCAAATGCTTCCAGCTCTACAATCTCTGTTATTTTATGCCTTAGGACCGTAAAATACTGAGGAGTGCCAGTGAACTGGAGCTCCATGAACAGGTTGTGAAAACAGGGAGAGGTGTTTGAGAGCAGTGGCACGGCAGTTTGCTCGGCAGTTTGTGCCAGAGGGGCCATGCACTCTGCTCACCCACAGACAGGCTGCAGTCCTGAGGTCTGCAGTGCTTTGAGTTCTTCAGAAGCACAGTGGTAGAGACCAGGAGAGGGCTGTGCTCTGCAGCAGCCAGAAGCCATCTACCTAGCCAGGCTAGCCTGGGACACGTGGAGGTGGCCACCCGGACAAAGCTTCCTGTCAGGTGAGCTGCTGGCCAGGTGAAGGACTGTCAAACTGAAAGACACAAGAGAAATGTATAGGCAGTGGAAGCAAGGACACACATCCTGGGAAGAATGTGGGGATACTGCCCAAGAGGAAAGCTAAGGCACAGCTGGAGCTAAATTTGGCAAGGCATGTGAAGAAAAAGGGCTTCTATAGGGATGTTAATCAGAAAAGGAAGCCAAAAGAAACAGTACACCTCCCTCCCCCTGGTAAATGAGATTCAGTTTAATTAGTCTTCAGCTGCTTCATGTGATTTTTGTCTTGTCTGCCTTCTAGGACTGTGGAGTAGTTCAAATGCATCATATATGCAAAGAATATGCTATTTTATTATGTAGAGAAGTTTCTCTCACAATGTTCTGCTGAGATTAGTTAGATTGGAGAGATGTGCTGTACTGTTTCTGATGTTGTCTACATGCTGTACAAGGAAAGTGTCCATGCTGTGGCAAAGAAGCAGGAAAGAAAGCTCCCTACAACTGTGTTCCCAGCGTGGTTACTCAGTACCATGGGTACTTCGTCCTTTGGGAGTGTCAGGGATTGATTCTGCTTAGTTTGCACATGAGGAAGAAAATCTTATATACACCTACGCTATCTCCTCCTGCCCATACATACAGGAAAGCTTTTTACCTTCACCATCCCTACTCAGTTCTCAGACCGTTAGGTATTCGTCAAGGAGACACGTCTCATACCAGTAAGAGCTGCTGTCTCCTCTGCTAACACTCATCAGTGCTGAGAAAACCAGACAGTAACACATGAACCAAAAATCTAAACCCATGGCAGCTCTTTGGATTACCAACATAGTCCTGGAGACCTGATTGTTGGGCTGTTCCTTCCATAACTTATGTCAAGGTGTAAATCTGGCAAAACCATCTATGAGTAAATTCATTATGTATAGGCCACTCATTGGCAAAATGTTATATCGCACATGAGGTGAGTAGTGGGTGCCACTGACCCATCAGACGGTGAGAGAAATAGAACGGATACTTCAATATCCAAAGGCTGATGGATATTTTGTTATTTTAGCTATATAACCTTGTAAATATATTAAAATAATTTAATATTTTTCAGTGCAAATTTGACTAAGCTCTACTATGATTTTTCATTAACCTTCCTTATGAGAGTTCCTCATCTGTCACAAGATCTTTAAACAAGGTATTTGAAAATAACATCTTTGTCAGGGTCAAGTTAATTGCCCTAAGGTGTGATATAAGGTTTTGGTTTGCTTCATTTTCTCCTCACTGAAATACTCCTCCATCCTTCAGAAACCTGTAATTATAATCTAGATATTTGCCTTGATGTGACAAAGAAATACATTCTGAAACAATTTCTCTGTTAGACATTTCCTTCTCAGCTGATGTTTTATTTCCAGAGCTTTTGTTGTATAATATTCTGTTCATTATATTATCTTTCACCAATGTCAGATGTTTTAAAAGACCACAACATATTTGCTTATTATTTTTTTAAAACTGTCATGGATATCACAAAACCAGAACAGGAAAGCTGTTTTTAATTAAAACCAGGTTGGAACACAAATAACAAAAGCAAAGAAATTTGGGTGTAAAGCCTTGGTTTTACTACTAAACTGACTCCTAGGACAGCTATCATGTTGTACTATGGGTCCCAGTAACAAAGCAGGATGTTAGTTCTGCTTAGCCAAGGTGTCTGATTAATTAGTATGAATTGTATAATGACTTGATTTCTCACGGTTTTAATAGCTACCATTACAGGAAAGATTGGCTTGTTGTCATCCAACAGCATTAGCTTTCCGTAAACAGTGGTTAAAGGTCACTAAACAGTGCTTAGTTTGATTTATTTTATTAATCAAACCCATAGCTGTTTTATAAAGGTCTCGTGATCTCGTATTTGATATCTGCAGCCTGTTGTGAAGCCTTTAAAACCCCCAACACCTTGAGGAACTGTTCTTGGACAGTGCTGGCATTCTCTTCTAAGAACATGCCTTAAATGTACCCTTGAATTTTTGCAAGAAGTAGCAAAGCTTACTTAATTTCTAATAAAAGTAAAAATTATAAAAAATTATTAAGTCAGTACGACATGGGTGTTGGCTGCAGATCGGAAGCCTTGGGCCGAGTCAGTACCTGTTCTATTTCAACTAACTGATTACATCACTGCAAAAATTTCCATTGACCTATGCAGAACTCTTTGTACCATTAAAGGGTTCAATTAACTTAAGGTCCATTTTATTAAGATAAAAGGCATTTTTACTGAATTATAAAGAACATAAAGTTTGTCCTGTTCTTTTGTCCTGTACTTTTCCCTAAAGACACACTAACATTTCTCAAAAAAATATTGCAAGTAATCAAAAAACTTCTGTTCCATGACTTAACAACAGAGTTAATTGAGTAATAAACCCATGGTTAGATAATACTGCTGAATCACAAAGCTTTTTTTTTTTTTTTTTGGAAGAATGTAACAATAGCTGAAGTTCTGAATTCAATAGGCAGCTGTTCTCAGGAAAAGGGAAATTTACATGAAATAATAGGACTTTAAAACAAAAACTTCAAAATTTACAGAAAGTAAGGAATAATTACCTCTAGCCTGTTATCTAACAGGAACTCTTCAATATGGAAATTAATAATTTTAAACATTCTTTTGCCTTTTGCTATAATGATATCTATTGT
The DNA here is from genome assembly GCA_013400615.1 of Syrrhaptes paradoxus. Classification (NCBI taxonomy): domain Eukaryota; kingdom Metazoa; phylum Chordata; class Aves; order Pterocliformes; family Pteroclidae; genus Syrrhaptes; species Syrrhaptes paradoxus. Next base: position 41,481 of record VZTO01008172.1, on the reverse strand, counting down.
TTTCTCTCAGCCCAAAATGTAAAATATGAATTTAATCATGTTGATCTAGGACAAGATTCTAAATGGAAGATGACTAAGCAAGAACTGTCATTCTGACTTTGCAATCTCATTTCTTAAGCAAGAATCCCTCATCTTTATGGAGTTCTCAGATTTTGATGAAGTTATGCATGGACTGAGCGGTTTGCTTTATAGACAAAGCTGTGGAACGGGAGCTTGCAGTGGGGAAAAGAAAAAGGAATTCCCAGCTGCAGCATCCAAGAGAAAAAAGAGTATATTTACTGAGACCTTTCAGTTCTAATGTTAAGGTAGTAATACCACCTCAAAACATTTAACATTAATGACCTAATGCACTGCACTGGGAGAAAGTAATAGCTGTAAAGCTGTATATTGTCTGAAAATATTACTTATGTTTCAGTTCTTGCTCAGAAAGTATATGATTGTCAGGAACCATTTAAACTATTATGCTATACTCTTGCCCCTGCTTAGAAGAAAGGCAGTGGCATACATTTATATAGGATTTTTCTAACAAGAATGTGATGTTCCTGAAGTTAAACAGTTATTTTGTGAGTGGGGAAAAAGGAATATTTTGAAAATTACAGTGGAAATATTAACAGTAAATTTACTGGAAGTATTACATTCAGTGCTAATAAGAATAGTGTTAGCACAATTTCCAAGCCACCTGCTCAGAAAATGGTTTGTTACATGTTGTCAGTTATGTCACTTTTAGTTTCAGTAGTTAGGCAGACAAAAGGCAAAGAAGAAAAAAACAATTTCCTTTACAAAATTTAAATTTGTAAGGATTGTTTTGTTCCAGGTAAGTATAGCTGCCAAGAAGAATCAAGTATCTGAGTTCTAAGAAATTTGTTGCCGAAATAATTACATTATATTTTTGAACAGTAAGTTCCTTTTTGTAAGACTGTAATTTCCTAGGCAAGGGAGGTTATTGATCCTTTTGAATTCAGTCTTATCTACCTGTTCACTTTTTTGACCCACAGCAATGTAAGCAGTCTATAAAAATTTTGGTGGTGTCTGAAGCTTTACATTCAAATTTATCATAAATTAAATCAATATAGATATGTGAGGAGCAGATTCTGTGAAGAGATTAAAAGTTCTAGTTCTAGATTAGTCATGGCTATAGAATGCTGCAGCGCTGCACCATATATTGAGGTTGCCAGGACAATAACTGAGACAGGAGTAAATGAAAGTGAAAAAACCTCAGCAAACGGAAGATGATGAACACCAGATGTACTGGGTTTGGCTGGGATGGAGTTAATTTTCCTCACTTCAGTCCATATGGTGCTGTTTACAGTGGTGACCAAAGCAAGGCTGACAGCACAACAACATTTTAGCTGTTGCTGAACGGTACTTGCACAGTGTCGAGGTCATTTGTGTCTCAGCCCTCCAGTGAGCAGCCTGCAAGTGGGCAAGAGGTTGGGACTAGAGACAGCTGGGACAGTCGAACAAAACTGCTCAAATACTCCATGCCGTATAACATCACACTCAGAAATAAAACTGGGAGGGATTTTTTAAAAAAGGAGCCATTTCTTGGGGACTGGATGGACTTTGGTCTACTGGTGGTGATTGTTCATGCATCACTTGGAGGTTTTTTTTCCCCTCCTCCCCACTTACTAACCTGTCTTTCTCTTGACCCATGAGTTTTCTTGCTTTTTGTGCTCCCAGTTCTCTTCACCATTCCACTGGGAGGGTGAGCAAGTAAATTGCTGGGGGCTTAGCTGCCAGCTAGGGTTAACTCATGGCACCAAGGTAATAGTAATTGCAAAAAAAGAGTAGGCAACCATTAACATGATTTTTTTTCCTCCATCTTTTTTACATGTATAGACTGTGAAGCAGAACTTCAGAAATTCTTTTTTCAAGCCAGTGAGTACTGAAAAGCAAATATTTTCCTAGTAGTATTCTAAGACATGTGGTGTTACTTAATATACTTTTCATCTTCAAAATTAGAAAAAAAAGATCTGAAAGTGTGTTAAAAAGAAGACAGGTTCGGACATGAATCACCACAGGTGCTTAGAACATCCATAACCGTGGCAATGACCACTGGACTTCTCATTTTCTGAGCATGTGTCTCAGTTGTTGGCTTTTTGGGGTTGTTGGGTTGTTGGTTTTTTTGTTTGTTTGTTTTCTGTGACATAACTAGGACTCCAAAGGCAGACTCTTCTCTGTTTTTCCTGAATCATCAAACTTACTTTCTCACCCATATGCTATATATATGTTTTTCTGTGAAAACCTAAATATATAAATGTATACATTTTTCTGTGAACCTAAAATATTCTAAACCAGAAAGAAGGTACTCAGTTGTAGATTAAATTTTAAAGGTTAATTTCAATGCCAAGGCTATGAAGCAAAAAATGCATCAGCAGACATGGAAAAGTGTTCCAGATAAATAGTTTAACGGCTTACTAAAGTAGTGAACAGTCTTCCTGTCACTATGGGCCACAGAGTCATATCTTTCATTAGACAAAAGTTCTGATGCTCCAGACACGGGCTGCCCAACAGCCCCGTTGTGGCATGTGTCACTGCTGTGGCAGGTGTCACTGCTGTGGCATGGCAACTGCAGGTGAACCACTTGTAAGCCTGCAGCAGACTCACGCTGTGTCCCCCATGCTGATCTCTAGTCACTGAAGGTGAACATTGGGATCCAAAGTTTTCTGAAGAACTTGGAGCTTCCAGAAGTGAAGAGCTTGAAGCCATTGCAATGCCATATTGCTTGCTAATCTCTGTAGTTGTGGTATATTAACATCATTATGATGTTGAGGTAATTAATTTGTAGTTAGTGCCTCGTGCAGAGATCAGAAATTAGGTATACTGTTATCAAACTGAATACCAACGCTGACTTCAGTGTGAAATACCAACAAATAACAGAGGTGGATGATGGAGATAACTGAATTATATTTAAACTGCAATCTTCATGAGACAAAAGCGGTTCACTAGCACCACATAAAGGCCTTATATTCAAGGGTGGAAGATCTGTTGTTAAAGTTGAGAATGATAAAATTACAGTGTTCCACTTTTATCTGACAGAAAATATTATAAGTATCTAAATAGGAGGGAAAGGGAAAAAGTGTCCAGAAGTGATCAGGTGGTTAGGACAATTACCCACCAACATTCAAGTTCAAATCCCCAATCTAAATATGAAAGAACCGGTATTTGAACTTCCTCCTCTAACATCCGATGAGAAGAGTACAACCATATTTACTGCTGTGCTGGACTGGCTTGTTCTCTTATTTCAGCTGCAGCAGTCTGTTTATGCTCTTCACCCCATGTAATGGCTGCAGTATCACTTCTCACTTCAATATTCATGTAATATTTTAAAAAGCAAACAAAATTAAGCAAGTTGTCTTTTTCTTGAAGGCAAAACTACAGTAGAATATCCTGTTGAGTAAAATATGCCTCGAGCGTTTATATTCTAAAGCGGCGAATCCTGAGAAAAGTGGGTTTATGAACTGTGCTGCTTGTGGTGCTTGATTCTACTACAGTTAACGCTTCAATCCACAAACAAGCACAGTGGAAACTGTAACACGGCCCTTTCTGCTTTCTTCCTATGTGGGCTGAATACTAATGTCATAATACAATCAAACAAGGTGAAATAGTAGTCCTGAAAACCCTCAGAAGCATATTACAGTGTTAGCTTGGTGGTACTACAGATAAGTCTCAACATTCATTTGCTTGCACTCTTCTGTAAATTGAATTTCTCCACTCCAAGAAGGAAGAAAATAGAAAGGACACAAAGAAAATAAATTTGTTGTCTGGCATTTTTTTAGAAGTTTGAAAAAAAGATTAAAAGGCAATTCTCTTTCTTTTCTGCAGTGAAATGTTTTGAGGACATTTGGAAATCAAGTTACACTTTTTGTTTGTGAGTTAGGTTGTATTTTGATTAGATTCTCTTCTTGTTTCTTCCTGGCTATCCAGTGGCAATTTTGTAAGTCAGGGGCTGCATTTGGACTTGTGGAAGTCATACGGAAAATTGGCATTTGCTGCCTAATCAGGCGTGAGGCTACCTCATCACTGGACAGCAGGGTAAGAGATTCAGCTTTGAAACAGGTGAATATATATCAGAGGGGAGAGGGACAAGAATAGTGTAAAATGTCTTCAGTGTGTGTTTTTGGTGAAAAGTTTTGTCAGTTATTTTTTTACTGTAAGGGGGAAACTAGAGGAGGGCAAGTGACTCAGGTCTGTGCAACCTCCTGCTCCAAGCAAGACAGGCCAGGCTCTTGACCAGTTAAATTCTGGAAATCAGCAGGAAGGGAGATTCTGCTGCCCCTCTGTGCAGCCTCTTCCAGTGCTTGATCCCTGTCACAGTGAATAATATATCCAATGTGAATTTTTCTTCCTGCTGACTGTGGCTACTAGCTCTTGATCTTTTGCTGTACACATCCAAGACAGAACTCTGTCTCTGTTTTCTCTATAACTCCTCCTATGCAATGAAAACCTGGAATTAGATTCCTCCTCAGTTACCCTGTTTTATCCATGCTAAGCAAACAATGTTTCTTCAGCATCTCCTGATATGTCATGTTCTTCAGCCTCTCTAACCTTCTTGTTGAGTCTCCACTAGACTCCAGTTGTTGGTATCTGTCTTTTACCAGAGTCCCAAAACCAGGCATAGTACTGCAGCTGTTAACTGGATTCACAGTCACTGAGTGGAGAATAACCGTTTGCTTCAATCTGCTAAAGGCACTTTTGCTAAAACAGCCCCGTAGGCATTTAGTCTTCATTGTTGGAAAGGTATCTTCTTGTCCTGTAGGATCTCAGGTCCTTTCCCAAAGACATGCCTACCATGACCATATGTCAGCCTTGGAGAAATGTAAAGGTTACAGGAGAGAGCTAATGTTGAGTGTGATTTTGATGTTTTAGAGAAAAACTGCTAAGTGGAGAAAGAATCCTATTTGCAATGACTTCTCTTGGGTTCCATGAGACTCGGCACTCTGGTTTTACTCAGCAAAGCAATTAAGCACATGCTTAATTCACACTGATTACATTTGTAAGCAGTTAAAGTGCTTGTAATTAAACATGAACTCTAGACCTTTACTGAACATGGATGGATTTCAGTATGGGCTTGTTCAGCTGCAGCACAAATGCAGAGTTGCTGCAAGAGGCTTCTCTGTGTCCCAGATAAAGGCAGACACCAGCCCATCTGACTGGCATCTCTCCTACCACTCTTTGACCATGTATTATAAGTTTTGTTCCTTTTAGCTTTTGTACTTTGATATCCATATATATTTCCGGACCTTCTGTTAAGAATTATAGAGCAGTAATTCAACACTTTTTTTTTTTTACAAAAAAAAAAAAAGACTTTCAGTCCTTTGAGTTTTGCTTTGACTGCCAAAGATTTTGCTTTGCACCACAACACTCATGCTTGTATATGTACCATTTGGTCTCCATCATCCCAGACTATGAATCTGATGTATTCCAGAGGGTGGGTCTGAGCTGGCGGCCATGGGGCCAAGCTGAGAAGTTTTGCAAAGTACTCCCTACTGCATCTGGTTCCTGAAGAGCTTATGAGATTTGACAGGCTACCACAAAGCTGGAGAGATGAAGACTGCCATGACCATGTGGTGCTCTGCCTGAACAAATGAGTCTTCCCAGGACTGAGAGTGCCAAGATATCCAAGCTGGTTTTCTCTGGTGCCAAATCAAGTTTGACAGGGTTTATTAGCTTAGGATCAAGGCTGTGGTAATATAACTATTTCGCTTTGGCTTGAATTCTCAGCTTGAGGATTGTGCCTGATCTAATAAATCCTATAGAATTGAGCTGGTTCCTCATAATAATGCCAGCTTGGCTGTTGGTACCCACTGTACATTGTTTTGTTGCACTCTGTTTTGAAGCTGGATAATCCGCTATTTCAAAGGAACAATTTAATCTCTTTGACTGTGGCTCACACAGTTTCTGATCAGGCAGAAACAAGAAACTGTTTATAAGAAAACAAATGTTTAGTGGTAGCTAAGGGCTGTAATCACTTGATTTCTCCTTTTTTTTTTTTTCTCCCTTCAATAAGTCAGGCTGAGAGAAGCCAAACATCTTTATTGTTAGACATTCTAAAACACAAAGTAAGTATGTAGTTACTTTCCGTTGCAGAGTCAAAAGTGCACAGAGAAGTTTTGGTTCTTATGTTTAATGTGCCATTATGTGTATAAACTCTGAATTCTCTAAATCAGTAATTCAGCCAATGCATCTTCTGACATGAGTTACTGCTTACTACTGCTTACTTGAGGCAGAGCATTACCGTAAGTTATTACAGAAAGCCAAGAGTCCAATAATCATATTTCATAGTTAATAAATTATTTTTGTTACATTTCCATCTAAAACCAAATATCTCTCTAAAATCACTATTTTATCAAATATGCTTATTATACTAAAAAGATTTCCGAAAATCACTTGTGGAAATCTTCCTTTGTTAGAGGAGTTTGTTGTAAATTGTTTTCTTTAAATACAAAAAGTTGTGAATGGATGCACAGAAACAGGTTGTTTTCTAGTTCTATGAATGCATCTCTAAGTCTTGGAGATTTGTGGCATTAACAGGAATGATTAAAGACATAAAATTTGTATCTCCTGCAATATCAGCTTAAAATGCACTCTTTCAGCAAATCATCATGACAGTAAGCTTGTCTGCAAGAAAAGATGAAGAACATAACGAGGAGATGTAAAAAACAGATGTGAATGTCTGTGAAAGAGTAAACTTGCTTAAAATGAGTATTCATAAAAAACATTGTGCTTTCTGTCCTTTGGTCTGGGAAGAAGGAAGCAATACACTGAACATTAATAGTGATGTTCCCATGGTCAAATATCAAACAATTGAAATCACACAATGACATAGCTGTTGATTTCAGCAGGTGCAATATTTCACATTTCAATTGATGTATGGAAACAAGAAGTAAAAGAGTGAGGTGTCATTTACACAGAAATTAATTTCTCCAATTAAGAAAATATGTATATACATGTTTCTTGTTTATTGGCTTTAATGTTCCTAATTTCCATTAAATACTGATTTTTCACTTGATTTTCACTTACAGAATGTAACCGAGTGAGTGACACTTGCTACCTGACAATCTGAGAACTCTACACCTGCATCTCTCTTCAAGGCTTTCACATGTTACGTGTGCAGAGTCCACGGAAAGTAGAACTTGAAAAGTACTGGTAAAAGCTCCTACAATGTGTGGATGTAAAATGCACTTTTCAAAACTAAAAGAAGTCATTTGCTTCTTTGGTGTGTGTCTTGACAAAAGAAATATTAATGATTTATCTAAATGACCTTTTTATATCAGTGCCAATCAAATAATTGTTGAATTTTGCTTGAATATTATTTTGCTTTGATAGGTAATATTTCTAACATGTTGTAACACTCTTTTCCCACACGCTTTATTAAAAAACATAAAACCAGATATTTTACACCTTTATGAATATGTATGTATTGTCCTAGATAGGCAATTTTATATCTCGCAGTAATTACTATGAAAATATAATAACCACAGCTCAAAACTGAAATTTGATTGCTTCATTTAAACTATTTATAATAGTTGATATCTTCTTATATATGAAGTTTTTACTAACACTAATCATGAGATCTTGTTATACCTGTGCTATGCAAAAATGAAATAACTGTTTGGCAGAATATGAAGACCCTGCATGTGAAGACCCTGCAGATGTACATATCATATGAATGACTTTCGATAACCAATTATATTTTCATTAAAATAATTATCAAAGTTACTATAGAGTTGACTCTGTACCTGCAGGTTTCAAGTCACAGAATTAATTGAACACTTCAGAAACTATCTTTAACTTCTTCTTTATATAGTTAACATTTCCATAGTGGAAACTTGAAGATGATGCCTTCTGCTTTAATTCTTTATTTAAAGTAGGTTTTGGTTGCAGGATTTTAAAATTATACAGTGACATCAAACAGATTCCCTTTAAATGTTTTTTTTTTTTCTTTTTTTTTCCCTCATTCTTAACAACCCCTCT
>VZTO01008172.1:10992-24237 GCA_013400615.1 Syrrhaptes paradoxus | reverse complement strand
GCACTTCCTCAGCTTATCCGCAAGGATACTGTGGGAGACGGTGTCAAATGCTTTTCTGAAATCAAGATAGACCACATCTACTGCTTTGCCATCATCTATCCACCTGGAAATGTCCTCATAAAAGGCTATCAGGTTGGTCAAGCATGACTTCCCCTTGGTGAAGCCATGTTGACTGTCTCTAATGACCTTCTTATCCCTGATATGCCTAGAGAGAACATCAAGAATATACCATATAATTTATTTTTAAGAGTCAGCTTCTGAATATTTGAGTAAATGGAATACAGGAAACCTAACTAGACAGAAGTACTATATCATATAAATATTTTCCACATTCTCATAATCATTATTATAAATGTTTTAAATGTAGGAATGGTTTAGTAGCTAATATTTTCTCTGTAAGTTTTATCAATTTTGTGCCATAATGCTGCTAAGAAGGTTAACAGAGTTTCTTCAGATTAAATACCCTGATTTATGAGGGAAAAAAAAATGTTGGCACTGTATTTTCACCTTTCAGAGATGAACAGATGTGAATTTGTTAATATTCTGGGAAATGCTTCTTCAACAGAAGAGACTGCATTAGTTATAGTAAGTTTGGATTAAGTCATTATTCAATTATCTAAGTATTTAATTGTTTGAATATTTGTCCTCTTTTACAAGTCTGTTTATAACCTTATCATTTTGTGCAAAATATTGTCAAATTCAATGCATTTTACTGAAAGGTCTCTTTCTTGCCATTGTAATGTTTTGGAGTAGTAATAGTAGTAACAATGACAACATTGCTNTGCTGTCTAAAAATTTAAATAAACAAACAATTAAAAATATACTTCAAGTATACAATACATACACAAAATATAACCACCAGATATCTTTCTGTGTGAATTAGACTCGTAGCCACTAGGTATATATTATTTTATTCTGTTCTGTGTGAACATTTCACCTGGGAAACCTTTAAATTTGTTAGCTAAACTGACCTGATGCAATTACAAGTGTGCAACATTTTTACCAAACTCTTAGCTTATATATTAGAAACCAAATTGTTACGCCCTTTGTCTTCGGAAAAGTAAAACTGGAAGCATGGCTCTTGACTGTTCAGGGCAAGGTTGGGAAGAGAGAGGACATAAAATTTTCAAGCAATTTTATTTGAATAAATGTGACAATATTTTATCGTACAAGGCACAGAAGGAGTGAACTCTGGGAAGAAAAGTGAACCCAGTCAAATTCCAGTAATTTTAAAGGTTTAACTCAAGTTAGAAGCCCCTCCCAAGTGCTGCTCAGATGCATTACATCTAAGTGAAATATCACTAAACTTGGCACTGTATTTTCACCTTTCAGAGATGAACAGATGTGAATTTGTTAATATTCTGGGAAATGCTTCTTCAACAGAAGAGACTGCATTAGTTATAGTAAGTTTGGATTAAGTCATTATTCAATTATCTAAGTATTTAATTGTTTGAATATTTGTCCTCTTTTACAAGTCTGTTTATAACCTTATCATTTTGTGCAAAATATTGTCAAATTCAATGCATTTTACTGAAAGGTCTCTTTCTTGCCATTGTAATGTTTTGGAGTAGTAATAGTAGTAACAATGACAACATTGCTAACACAATTTAACTCTTCTGAAAGTAAAAAAGTACATTTGACTAAAATCAGATTTGATAGGGAGGAGAGACAAATTTAAATTATTCCAGCATATAATGTATTTAAGGGAGATCAAACTCAAACAGAACTTGCTGAAATACACGTATGCATTCATACAGCTATGAACTCTTTAACAAGTGGTACTTCAGCTGCTGGCAGAAAGTGCAGCAACATGAGACTTGATCACAACAATATTCTCTGAATTATTATTGCTGCCATTCAGAGAGACAGATTTTCCACTGACTGCTATAATTTTGAGTCCCTTTATCTCATCTTAATTTGAGTAGCTGGCTGATGGAGCTGAAAAAATAATGAAAAATTAGCCCTGTCTGTCACAGAGTCTGGGTGAAAGAGGGATTGCTTCTGTTCAGTGTCACAGGTCTNGTTTTTTTTTTTTTTGAGTATTTTCTTGAACACCGGAGATTAAATTCAAATTTCTGTGTCATATCAGACAGGGGAGTTGAACCTAGATTCTCGTTTTCCTAATGTATACCTTAACAACTAAGGTAGATTTTTTTTTTTAGTAATAGGTCTTCGTTTCTGGTTCAATATTTTGTAGGTGATGCAGGACACTCCAAAATATGGAAAAGCATTTCCTTTCTGATTAACTGAAATGTTCGCACAACTCCCACCATTTTTTTCCTGATTTAATATATTTCTGAAAAATGTTACTGTCATGTTGTCTAGAATCAGTTTTTTTCACACAGTTTTTTAATGTTATTACTGAAACAAAGATATAAATTACATGTCTCCCTTGTTAGATTCCCTGCATTATGTTGCCTAATGTAACTTATGGTGATTTCTTTTCAACAGTGTTTTTCTATTGGGGGGATTTACTTGTAATTCTGGGACTGAAGACAATAGCATAAGGATGATGTTTTCCATCACAGCTTAGAAAATTAGACAAAACTCACGTCATCTTTCTCTCTACATCACATTAAATGTGGTCATTGGAACTATGGTTATGCATCTTTGACAGTAAAACATGAAAATTCATATTTAGCTTTACTAGGAAAAAGGGAAACATTAAGTTGTCCAACTGATTAAAAAGGAATTTCAGTTCATGCAATTAGGAACGAGAAAAACAGTCAGCTAAGGCGAAGGCACAAGCAGTGAGGAAATAATGACCCCTAATTAGACACCAGAGTGTTGAATAAATTATGCCAGCTCTGGTCTTTGATCATTCCTACACAGCCTTACAAGGAAAATATGCAAGAAATAAGAAACAAACTAATACTTTATGTAAATATCCTAAGTTATTATAGAGGAGAAAAAATTTAATGGAAAACATTTGCTTCTCCTTGCTATATTCAATATCATCATCAAACAGCCCTAATTAACTACTTGTCTTTTTTGTCTGATACCTAAAGATATATTTTCATAATATTTAAAACATGATAACATGATTTCATCTTCTGCCTTTTAGCGGGAAAGATGATTCTCTGAGATGATTCTCAGTGAGGCAGTAGCAAGACAAGCTTTTCAGGAAAAGGTAATATATTTTATTATACCAATCAGTGTATCTGAGTAGGGGAAAAAATCAGATATAGGAGATGTTGTTCAGTGTCATGTTTCAGTGGAAGAGTAAAAAAAGTATATGCTCCATGCAGCTCTTTCAGAGCTGTCTTGTGTGCCAGAAAGTATAACTGTGTTTTCCAGTTGGACTTATAGTGGATTTTAACTCTCCATAGATTTTGTTTCAGTTTTTTATCATGGTGTGATGCAAATCCTTAGGAAACTTAAGTTTCCATAAAAGATCAAGGATGACATACTGTGTTTATAGATGACATGGAGGAAGAAGCAGGCTAAGATGTGGAAAAATATTTTAGTTACTCAGTAGCAGTAGACCTCCAGACATTACCAGTAGAAGGTACCAGCAGCTAGACTCTCGATGAACTTGCCTTTGCTGTAGTTTGAATGGAAGACGCTGAGCTTTCTCATGAGAGTAATTCATCCTGTGGTGTAGCTGGCTTCAGAAAAGGTTGAATGAGGAGCTTTTGCACTGCGAAGTCAGGCAAACCTGCCAAAACCACAGATTTCCTCAGAGACTACAAGGTTTTCTCATCACACTTTGTTTCCAGAGAAATCCCCATTACCTTGCCTCACGAGGCTGGGCAGTCAGTAATACCCAGACTTCTGGTGCTGCCCCTTCTTCTCAACCACAGGTGTGTGTATGCCACTGAACCACACAACCCCCAGCCTCTGTCCTTGCTGGGGACCCTCCGTCTTCATCCTCTCTCGTGACTAGAACAGAAGGCAGCAGCAGAGCAGGAGCCTTCATCTTTGAGGACAGAGAAGACTGCTGCCTGCATGGGAACAGAGTAGAAAGCAGAAGGCAGGATGGGTCACCACGAGGGATTAGGTTGGGACAAACACGGGTGAGGAGCATTTGCAGGCGGGTGACAGAAGGCACACAGTCACTTAGCAATTGCACTCTGACTCTCTTGTCTATATCTGAGAAGAATTCTTTATCATTTTAATCAAAACTATGTGAACAGAATTTAAAGATTTATATTTTGTTTCCAAATACTGGCAGATAGCTTAGCACAAGCTAAAATTTCAGATCCTGGAAGTGCTGAAGTACTGAGTTTTTTTGGAAGTTTATGAAAACAGAACAGTGTGAACTGAAATTTTTCTTGTTTGCCCTGTGGTACAGTGATACTAATAATGAAAAAGAAAACAAACTACTAATTATATTATATTGCTTGTGCTCATGAATTTTTTATTTGCCTCAGGTGGCTGGGGAAGTAGAATTTTACAGACCTTTGTGAAATTTACTCTTTCAGTACTCTATTTGCAATGGGGCCTATAAACAGAATTGCTAAAAAAACCTGTAAGAAAGCTTTTCTGTGTGAGACTTCCAACTGAACTTTTCATATGAGAAATTTAATTTGACTGGATAAAAACCCTGGCATTCATCCAAACCATAAACTTTTTGATGGTCTTGTCTTTTTTTTTTTTTTTTTCAGAGAACATCAGTAACATGTTCCATAAAGTACTAGATATTTATTAGTTTTGCTTTTCTTTGTTCTTTTTTTTTTCCTATCATCTGTATTAAAAAGAAAGAAAAAAAAAGAAAACAACCCAAACCCTCAAAAAAAATGATGCTACATTGGTCCAAGCAGTTACATCAAAGTTTGTTTTATACATTACAAGCTTTATTAAGTGTTTCAGAAAAGCCTTTCTGGGCCTCGTGATTTGGAGAAGAGGAGAGCTTCCCTGAGCTTATTATCAAACATTAGCAGATAGAAGGATCTTGTCCTTATGCTAGGTTCTAATAAGCATTGTCATTTAGGCATCTCGAAAGGGACAATGACATTCTTTTTCTGATAAGGTGAGTCAGAGTGAGTTGTTTCCCGTTTCTTTATTATCAGAAAAAAAATCATTTTCTTCATCCACCTAAAAAACATTTTTATAAAGTGCCAGCTGTAATTTCCTTTGAAGCTATCAAAATCACCACAGACTATCTGCTCGATGCAATTAATGCAAACTTCTTAAACTGTCATTACAAACTGTATCTTTAACTTCTGTGGATGTTTATCCAGACTTTTATTTACCTGCATATATATCACTACATCTTTTTTTTTTCTATTTGTATTTCAACCAGTTATTTCAGAGTGGGGAGAACAAGGAGTTAATCAGAGAGTTGAGGGAACCTGAGTGTGTCCCTGACCTTTGCTGGCTGGGTACAGGGTGGCAGCAGGATCCTCGCCATGGAATGCAGCAGCAAACCTACACTCTGCAGTTCCTCGTTTCCTCCCGCATCCGGGTCACAGCTGATGTGATAAGACACGCCAGATCTCCGTGTCAGAAGCAGCCTCCAGTGAGCAGACTTCCAGGAGCCAGTCTTTTTGGCTGACAAATAGAACTGTGTCCAAATTCTTACAAAATCCGAGGTAAGGATCAAGTCAGGAGCCAGCTCAGCCCTTAGTGCTGCTGACACTGTTAAATTAATGCATGATTTAATTGACTATAAAAATGGCAAAGGGGTTATTATCGTGATTTGTCTCTAACAGTTTCAAAAGCAAAAATATCCAGAGGCAGATGTATACAATGAGTTAGACACAGTGCAGAACAGAAGAGCTGCACAATGGGTTTCTGCACACAATTATCTACTGCAAGAATTTCTCGGTACCTTTAGCATTGTTTCCATATCTTGCTGCAGAATCACTTTATTGGAGGCAGATATGTACCTAAAAACTTCCTAAACACTGCAAGAATGAGAAACCATTGTTAAGAAATGTTTTGCAAATTATATTGGGAGGCCAGTGGCACTGGTCAAAGATCATTATCTCTAAATTATGCACTTGAAGCCTCTCCTACCCTATTATTCATCAACACATAGATGTAAGATTCAAGCACATACATTTTCATCTGAAGTTCTGGGGGTTTGGGACTGGTTCTTGGAAGGGATACATGCACAGATACATAAAACACTCAACAGCCTAAAACTTAAGGGAATTTTGGGTTTAATTTCCATGTTAAATCTAATTTTTCGGTTTTACTTTTCGCTGTCAGAAGATCTAAAGAAACGCTTCTGTCCATCTGTCCTACCAAATGCATGGTTTTGAGATCAGAACCAAAAATTTGGTTTAGGTATATTATGAAGTTCTACTAGTGGAAAGTAGTTTAGGAAATAAAAATTATCTGTTTAAAAGTGCAGTAACAGTATAACTCAGTTATATTAACAGTCTTCAGGTGAGATGACAAAATGTTGCCTCATTGCTATTGAAGCTCTTGGAAATAATAGGATGAACTGTTACTCACATTTGATTACAGTTGACTTTCAAAAAAATTTCATATCATGTCTCTTTTGTTTTCTTCCTAAGTTAATAAGATGAATCCTGCAAGAGACTAACTCCAGTGGAATAGAATTTTGAGAACAGATCTAGTCGAGGTTAATTAATATCTGGCATAACCATTCTCTGTTACCAAACTGACTGTGAAGAGACAGCATGTTCACTTGAAAATTGTTGGGTTTAGTTATTCCTTGAACAGATTCAATGAATTTCCATTACAGGTTGGCTGTGAATTACTTGCCACGTTTTGCAAGGAGCCATGCAAAGTCTACAACAGTAATTGGGCTACTTGATTGATAGTTGAAGCATTTTTAATTGAATAAAAAATAGTGGGTGATGTATTTCATCAGTATGAGTTTTCAAAATAACCCAGTTATTTCAGTTGCAATCTGCTGCATCTTCACAATTTGTAAACGCTTTGGTACTATCTGTCCCTTCTCTGCACACTCTTAGATGAGTGCAGGGGAAACCCCCACATCAAAGTCAGAATTCAGTAGGTGTAGTAGCGGTAATTTTGTCAACTATTTTTACTATTTCATTACCTCTTGCGAAGAAAAATAATGAGGGTCTAATATTAACAATAAACAAAAAACCTTACGGAATGACTGATCTTGAGAACTCGAGAAAGTCTCCATCAGTCTGTTCAGCTGATGATCAAGCAGGAGATCAGAAGGCTGTAGAAAGGATCAGCTTTCCAAGACAGGCTTTGAAACGTAACCTGTGATGCACTTTGTCCTTTAAAAGTTAGAGATCATGCCGTTAGTTTGGTCTTTTGCCTAGAAAATGTATTGATTGTACTGAAGCGAGGATAAAAACCAAAACATTCGATCTCACTTTTGCTCTCTAAAGACTTGATTCAATGATAATACAAAAAAAAATGAGAGTCTTTTATTGTTTTTCAAGGACTTTTGAGGATCCCTATATGGAGCTATAGTGGAAGTCATCCTCACAGAAGAAAAATTTCAGTCTAAATATCAGATTTTTTTAGGAGTTATTTTATAAAGTGGTAGTTTTGCAAATTTTTATGAAGAAGCAGAGAAAACATATGGAAGTATTTAAAATAAATTTTTAATGGTACCTGACTTTGCTGTAAAAATAGACATAGACTTTTCAGACCAGAAAATATGAAGAAGAAAAGCACTATGGGGTTAACTGGGATGTTTATGTATCTTGTGAACTGTTTGTGTCTTTAAAAGTTTGCAGTTAGAGATACAGGGAAGTATACTGTTGCTCTGAGAATCATATTGCAATGTTTGAGAATACATGAGATTCTAAATTAGTTTAAAAGAAAGGAAAACAATCTATTATTCAAACAAAGACATTCCTACCCTGTCTGAGTGCAGAGTTACACTGTTAACAACAGTATAATGACTCTAGATAAGGAACAAGGCAGAAATATAGTCTGATTTTTTCTGCTGTAGTACACAAAAGTCAAGTAAAACAGAATCCCTTTAGGAATCTTCCTGTTTTAAATTATTTTTAATTGTGTATGACATCAAGAAATGGATATTAAGTCAGAATGGTAATGTGTTTTCATTAAACAGAGAATTAAAATACTTGTATTAATTTAATCAATGTGACCTTTTTAAGATGAAAGTAGTCTAAACCAAATGAATATGCAGAAACAAATTATGCTTTGGTTTTAGAAATGTGTTACTCTAAACCGTATCAATTTAATTTTGCTACTCTTCCTTATGGATATGGGAAAAATACTTTTAACATTAATTCTCATGTCAGACTATGCATCTTTAATATTGTTGGTGCTTGGTGAACACAGAGTAGGATTGGCTGGTCCACACTGTGTGATATAAAAATTATTCTGCAATAACTAATTAAAATATTTAGTCTGAAGTAATTTTTCAGCACAAGATCATTTACCTTCAATCTGTCCGTGTTTTATTGGAAGTTCTGTCTTCAAAGAAATCCCAAAGCTCCTATCTGCAATACCTCCCTGTACTTAAACGAGAGCAGTAACATGGTTGGTACTGCTTGTGATCAATAGCTGAGAACAGATCCTCTGATTAGGTTCTTTTACATCAATTTTAATGTCAGATAGAATCTCCTATTATGTAAAAATATTCATCAGAAACTACTTCAGTGTATTTTATTTTCCTGGGAATATTGTACAATAAAAAAATTAAATAAGAGGGATTAGACAGAAGCAGTATTTAAGCAAGTTGTCACTGTCATGAAGTTTTACCTGTGTTTGGTAAGGAATAATTTTTAGTCCACTGATTACAATGGCACTGCTATTTCATTCATAATCATTCATTCATTCATTCCCAGTTGCATATAGCTTGTATCTAAAATGAAGTTCCATTTCAAAAAGTGATGCTGAGAATGGAATCAAGGCATCTGACAATTTCCACATGAAATGCTTCACTTACTGAAATAAAACATATTTTTACCTTCCAGACTGTAGTAACCATTAACTAAAACCCTATTGCAAGGAAAAATTATGTTTTGGTGTCATATGTGCACATCTTTTCTGACTGTTATCCTTCATAGTTGTCCTGTAAAGG
Source organism: Syrrhaptes paradoxus (assembly GCA_013400615.1). Classification (NCBI taxonomy): domain Eukaryota; kingdom Metazoa; phylum Chordata; class Aves; order Pterocliformes; family Pteroclidae; genus Syrrhaptes; species Syrrhaptes paradoxus. The sequence goes on along the minus strand of VZTO01008172.1, from coordinate 15,278 downwards.
TACGAAATAAATTTAGTAAATTTTTTTTTTTTGTAAACTTGGTAGTCTGAAAACCCAAGAGAGTTGTGAGCTGATTATTCATCCTTTTTAGCAAACAGGGAGAAAAATAATCCATATCTGCTTGGAGACTTACAACTAGTAGAAACAATTTACAAAAGAGAAACATGGACATTTTTAATCAAGGAGAGAAATAGTGGATAGACCGACACATTAGCATTTCGACAAGTGCCAGTGTTTACATTTTCATTAAAGTAGAACAGAAGCACAATAAAACATGATCATCCTGAACACCTGGATGACTGAATGGCACTGAATGTGCCTGAACTGAAGATACTTTAACTATTATTGCAATCTCCATAGTGTTGACAATGTATTATCCTCAGGCATTGAATAAAACATCTGAAAAACACCTGGACTGTTGTGCCTCTCTTAGGTATATATTATTAGTTTACTGCAAACCATGTTCAGGTTACCATTGGAGTTCTTACCATTAGTGATATCTGGAAGTCAAACTTGGTATCAGACTATTGTCTGTATTTTCAATACTAGATAAAAACATGTCATTAAATTAACTGAATAAGATTTGGTGTCTGTATAAAATTCTTCTTTACCTTTCTAGGTAAATTTGTGCAAGAATCAAGAATATGGATATTTTAGAGGTCATGTTGACAGCAGCATTATAAGTGCAATTCTCATCTGTGAAGGATTAACCAGCTTTCTAAGAGCATTAACTTCTGACCTCTGGGTCATCTTTTCATCCCTTTTGCGAGGATCAAAATGCAAAGTAGTGGCCTGAGGTATCAAAAATAAAACTGCTACAAAGACAGCAGTGTTCCGGACAGAAAGGGGGGGTCTAAGGTACCATACATAAGAACTCTCATCATCCATACACTTTTCACTTTGATCTCTTACGCTTTCAATTTGTGTTCTGACAGATTAACACACCAGATAAAAAGATCAGTCATGCTCATGAACCTCCTGTTTTGTGTCAGACCTGATGATCACTGTGTCCCAAAGTTTATCTATGATAATCCCCTGCTCAAAGACATGATCAGCTGCAGAAAGGTGGTTGCTGACAAATATTTGCCTGTACTTTGTTAACAATGGTCCAGTGGTAAGGTTTGGGAAATTTAAAACTTTTCTTTGCCTTTTCTTGCTGCATGGTGGACACAACTTGTTTGGGGTGTTTTCCTATCATGACAGAAACTGTTGGGGTTTTGGTTTTTTGGTTGTTTTTTTTTTTTTCTGAGACAGCAGTAATCAAATGACAGCCTGATGCTTTACAATACCTCTGTTCATCAGACCAGCTTGTCTCCATCTCTTCTCTCCCTGCTAGGAAACTGCACGAAGCAGTCCCACTGCCCCACAGTCCAAGGCTTCCACTGTCCTTGTACTTCTCTCTACTGCACCACCTGGGACTTCTTGTTACCGTGCTGCTGCCTTCATTGCAGACCAGGAGACACTTCTCAAGCAATCTATTCTTCAGTTTCACTGTCCCTTTCTTCTTTGCAGAAGATATTCAGGCTTTTGAAGATTGTAATAATTTTGCTTCTTGATCTTTGCTTCTCTCTCAATATCTACAGACCATTTAATCTTCCCTTAAAGTTCATGTTTCCTTGACCTTGAATAATGCTTTTTGCTCTCCACCAGCCATTCTTCAGTCACTCCACATATTTTTGGATTCAGGGACTCAAAACTGGATTCAGGCCTTCAGCTGGGTTTCCCTTTTGTTTACCTGTTTGTTAAGTTGACGAATTATAGGACAAGTGACGACGTTTTTTTATGGTTAGCCCTTAAAACATTAGCACGGGAACTGAACTTGTACTTTGACAGTCATTTATGTGTATGTTTATACATATATATAATTATATTTTGTCTAATGGAAAGAAACTCTTGCTTTTATTTTCAGTTTTGCACTAGCACGAACATCCAGCCCTTTGTTCAGCGCATTCTCCCTAACATCAATATTAAATGGCCTTAAACGATCCATTTACAGCAGAAAGCTGGTGGTCAGCCACCACTTTACCCTAAGGAACGGCAGTTTGACAAGTAACCCTGAGTTTCTTTCAGTAACATATACAGCAAAGAAGGAACTGGCACTAGCCCAGCTGTCAGGTTTTGATTCAGGACTTCCAAGGCAGGAGTTATCTATCAAAAAGGCAGTCCTATACTCAGGGAAATATATCAGATCTAAAGCTGATAGAGTGTGAAATCAAGGTTGTGAATGGTTACTCAAGGGAAACCAAACCCATTTCTGTGGGGTTGCAGTACAAATGGTGTTGGTAATGGGCTGCGGCAGGACAAAGGGCAGCTGGATTAAATACCAAGATCTCGAACGTTAGCATTACCTGATCAACGAAGTGGAAGATGGCACACTGACACAATGAAAATTATCCCGATAACGTTTCTATATTAAGTCACTGATTATCACTTTACTTTGTCTTCATCTCATCAATTTATCTGATAGAAAGAGTTAATCCAAAAAAATACCAGCAGGATGCTCTGGCTATATAATTATTCTGTCTGAAGACTATTCTACCACATTCATACTGTGAAGGACCAATCCCTTTATAGCAAATGCTGTCATCCATGAGGCAGGTTAAGTTCTGACAACTGTTCACTTTACCTATGGTTTCTGAAGACATGAAATTTCAAATATGAGATAGTCTGTTCAGTGTTATCTTCACAACACTGAATGTAACAGAAGACAGCAACATATAACAGCTCTATGATTATTAATCAGCCTTTTTCATATCAATGTTCAAAATGTGGATTTAAAGGTACCTGAATCTATCTTTTTAGGTTAGCCTTGAGTAAGGTTCAAAGTTATTATATACAAGTTTTCTTTGTTTTTATGGGTTTTTTTAGCAGAGTACCCAGACCACTATTCACAAAATTCTGAACCAGAAACAGTAATTCTAAAATCAATTGCTTTAGCGAAACATATTCATAACTAAGCAAATGTGTATGCAATTAAATGATCTGTTATATATGTATCAGAGTGGAGGAAAAGATTTCTAGTCATACTTCCTCTTATTGTTCTTGTTAATTTGATGTATTGTTACCCTTGGGATAAATAGATCAAAATACTTCTGCAGGTCTCTCAGGTATAAAAGTCAGTGCTTGTTTACATTGTCATTCATTGAAATATTCAGGAAAGGAGGTTCTGAAATATTTGACTTCTTGTTTGAAATTATTATTTGATATGTTCTAATTCAATGTACTATGAATTAATAATGTTAAATATCTAGAACAGTGCACATGTGTATTTATTTTTCTTTAATACAGCAAATCTAATTAAATACTGTCATACGACAACCAGAATTTTATGTTTCTATATAGTAGTAAGGACATTATTTTAATAAATATATTTCAATAGGACAGTAAAAGTGAAGTGTTTTATCAAAATAGTTTCAGTGTTAGTATATTGACTGTGAAGAACCCGCGAAGGTAGAAGTACAGAATTAATACATAATGCTCTTGCTACATAATATCTCAGGGAAGGATTAACATTAATGGATAGTTGGATTATATAGCATGCATTTCAACCAGTGCAGCATTGTTAACATGCAAAAGCACTGCCAGAAAATGACCTCTATAGTGGTGGAATAGAAGTTCTTCCAACGACTTTGATATAAGACCCGTTATTGTTCCTTATTTTTCTTTTTCACGCTATCATTTAAAATCAATATTACAAAATTAAAACAGCATTAAGAGACTCATATAAGCTGATAATATGAAAATTCCTGAATGAGTTTTGATTGTGCTTCCATTAAATAAAATGTTAGGATTTTAATTATCCTTCCTGTAGCCATCTTTTCAGTTTTCAGAAGGTACAACATAACATCATTTATGAGGTATTAAACACTAATCTCTGCAAGATTTTCTGGTATTATTCATTAGGTTATGGTCCAGTATTCTGAGACAAATGGACCATAAATAAAAAGGTACCCAGGGAGAGACAATATAGTAGTCATGATAATTTTTAAACTAAAAAACATTTGGGGTAAATAAATAAATTAATAATAAAATATCAATTTAGTGCCTGGCAAGATCATGGAGCAAATCCTCCTGGAATCTGTGCTGAGGCACATGGATATCAAGCAGGGGATTGCTGACAACCAATACGGCCAAGAAGGACATTGAGGGGCTGGAGCGGGTCCAGAGAAGGGCAACGAAGCTGGGGAGGGGTCTGGAGCACAGGTCTTACGAGGAGCAGCTGAGGGAGCTGGGGTTGTTTAGTCTAGAGAAGAGGAGGCTGAGAGGAGACCTCATCACTCTCTACA
>VZTO01008172.1:0-10724 GCA_013400615.1 Syrrhaptes paradoxus | reverse complement strand
GAGGGTGGTGAGACACTGGAACAGGTTGCCCAGAGAAGCTGTGGATGCCCCATCCCTGGAGGGGTTCAAGGCCAGGCTGGATGAGGCTTTGAGCAACCTGGGCTAGTGGAGGGTGTCCCTGCCCATGGCAGGGGGGTTGGAACTTGATGATCTTTAAGGTCCTTTCCAACCCAAACCATTCTGTGATTCTATAAATATCTTTTCCAATTGACTCCAGTAAAATAATACTATGTGCAAAATCATGTCATTTAAGTACCTTCCAAATTAAAAACTTTAAATGTGCAGTTTAAAATGAAATATTGTTTTAGAATTAATTTACTCAGTTTTTCAGCTATCTCATCTCTTAAATATTAAAACTATTTGAGGTCTGACCAAGCAAAATATTGTAGTCAACATCCAAATGTCTTAGTTATTCAATTTATCATCCATTGCTCATTGTTCTCTCTTCTTTTGGAAGAATCCAAAGTATTTTCTTAGTTCAGGAACCTGAAGAAACACTTAGTCATGGAGAACTTCTGATGGTATCTCTAAACCCAAGTAGCATAGTGTCCACTGCACAACTTGTAATCAGCTTCACTAAGATCCCCTTCTAGCCCTGAGTGGCCCATTTGCATGAAGTCATGTATGAGATCAGTATTTCATGTCTTTGCTTCTTTTTCTGCCTTTTGCTTGACTGTTTACTCCTCTGAGATGTATTTTGGACATTCCGTAGAACAATTTGCCCCTAATATTTGGTTTTCTGGGTGCTACTCTTTTAAAAAATAGTAGTAATAATCTTATTACTTAATAGCTACTATGATTAGTAACAGCAATTGTGAATTTGATATATTCCTGCTGTAAACTTCTCTCTTTTTCTTGTCTTCCTTCTTCGTAATAACTTTTAAAGGATGGTTTCTGTAACATCTATATCAGCCTTTGTAAGGGTGACATGGGGACAAATCTTCTGGAAAGAACAATTTCCTTGGAACTACTGCATGAAGTGTAGTTTCTTCACTGAATGCTCAAACATTTGTTTTGTTGCCCTTCTAATTTTTTACTATGAAGTTTAATGGAAAGGATTAATTCTTTCTACAAATCAGTCAGGATAGTAATAGCATGTTTCCTATAAAATGACTGAATAGTTTACTTGTTTTTCAGGAGCAGGTCCCAAATTTTCCTCACTCCATTCCGGAATTGTTGGTACTATTGCCATATTCTGGTACAATAGTAAATTGTAATAATTCCTTGTACACTGTTTAGCACCTGGAATGCAACAGCTGCTTCTTATTCTTTGGTGGATACTTTCCATTTCCTACATTCTTTAGGTCATCCATGATGAGAACAGTTAAAAGCTAACTCTTCACTCCCTACACAAACATTTCACAAATATTTGCCTGGTCACGTCAAGGTATCCCTATTGTCTGACGTGTGTGTCTCCTGAAGCAATCCTTACTGAACAAAACTGCTGAGCTTCCTACACACAGGGGATTGTCACTGTTCAGGGGCTCTGCTGGCAGCACATATTGAAGGTAAACCTAAGAAAAAAAAAATTCAGTCTCTAGGAATGTCATAAACTGGAAAATATCCCAAGGAAAATAGCTAAAGGAAGTTTCAGAGTTGCTTGGGAACAGATATTCTAGGAGCAATTCCTCAATGATACAGCTGAACTATATTTCAAAACCTGAAGATTTGATTTAATATAATAAAAAATCAAATTTTAATCATGGCATTATGGTGCCTTCTGTCATAAAGAGGCTGAACATGTTTCCAAAATAAAACCGATTGTATAATTTTAATGAAGACAGGAGATTGATAGCTATTGTGAAATGGAGAGTGTGATAAACCTGAACAAAAACATGATTGTAATGATGTAAAATGTGTCAAGATTATTGAATGCTTGTCAAAATTCTGGTTATCCATTTTAAGAGGTGCACTGATCCCAGAAAAGCTCTGAATCACTATAACTGTTTTTCAATAAATACCACCTTTGTTTAAAATCAGTATTGTGCAAGTCTATTCACAGATCAATTTGAAAACAGAATGCGAGGTTTGTTCAATTAATTTGTTTTAATGATTTGAGACACTGAATTTTATTATGCTAGAGTTGGATGGTTGAAATATCCATTTTCATGTCAGATAGGAGTATTTTGAGGTAAAAAGATGTTTGTTTTCATTTTAGGGAGGAAAAAATGCGTTTATAAATGTTGGCCATAGAGAAGTTTTCTGAATAAAGATACATGATTTCTATAGTGTCAGAAAATGTCTTGTGAGACTACTACCCTGTTAACATAAATCAGCTTTTTTGAGAATACATGATGGCACAAAATGTTTGCAAATACGTATTTTTTCAGGTAATTTCAGAAAGTAAAAAATGTTCTGATACACTTAGTTTGTATCTATCTAGGTTTTAATATTGAAACTCAGGAGTATCATAGCTGAAAAAAACATTTTAGAAATCTTTTATTAGAATAAATAGGATTTCAGGTATCTAAAATGCAGACTCCAGATTAAAGAAGTTTGAAATCTGGAAAGTGGAATTCATCTTTAATTTTGCCATTCATGCTCCCATGTCATGTCTGGAGACAGATTCTAGTCCTCCTCCTCTTTCTGATTTATTTTTTTCTCTGTATTGCATTATCATTCTTGGACATACGGCTCTGGTCCTATACTACACTCAGCTACTAGAAATTAGATTTCAGCCATCAAGCCATTGATTTGCCTTGCCTTGAAATATGTTTCTCGGAATCACCACTGTCCAAACACAGTAGTTCTGGGAATTAAATTGAAAAGGAGCAAGTCAAGTAGGTACACATGGATAGGGACAGAGAACATATCCAGAGCTAGGAGTGTTTCTCTCTTGCTCTGTAGGGAACATCTGTTCTGAAGGTCTGAGCACAGTCAGAATGTAGATCAGCTTGCAAAACAGTGGCACAACCAAGAGTTTCTTGTAAAGTGTAAGTAAGACAATCTACAAACTAATGTAATGAGGATTGTACATCAGCAACAGAAAACATAACACTAGGACAAATGTATTTTAAATAAGGATGCCAGAGTCTCTGAGTACACGAGCAGAGACAGGAAGAACGCACACACCATCCCCTGTTTCTAATCACTATCATGTCTGACTCTTTGTATGGGGATATTTTAAATTGGTTATTACAGAGCAAATTATATGTGCTCTCCAGAAACACAGAATGAGAAATGCTTTGGGCTTCAGCTGGCAATACTAAGGACTTATCCACTTAGTATTTCGGATGGAGAAGAAAGACATTTAGATTAATTTTCTTGTGTCCAAGCTCAGTTCTGCTCTTTTCTGTATTCATTTTATGTCATCGAGGTTCACTATTTTTTCCTTCCCAAATTTTTGAAGATGTATCTTATTTTATTCTCACATGTAATTACCTCTAACCTTAGTGTTTTGCATAATATGCTTTATGTATCCTTTCTTCGCATTATGTTCAGCTTTATGAAATCATAATTCCGGCTCGGTTGCTATGTGACCATGCTGTAATATGCCTATATTCTGTCTCCCATATTATTTCTACAACCTTTAAACTGTAATACCCTGCCACAGTGCTTCTAAATCACTTTGTCCTGAAATCAAATTACAAGAAAAAGGGGGAAAAAGCCTTTCATTCTCCCAGAAGATTCTGGTTGGTGTTTTCCCTTACAATATATACCAGTTTATTAACGTAATATATATATGAAGGGGCTACAGGAGAGATAGGGAAACACTATCAGGAAGTGTAGTGACAGGATAAGGGGCAATGGTTATAAGTTAAAAGTGGGTAGATTTAGATTGGATATTAGGAAGAAATTTTTTACTAGGAGGATGGTTAGACACTGGCACAGGTTGCCCGGAGAAGCTGTGGATGCCCCATCCCTGGAGGGGTTCAAGGCCAGGCTGGATGAGGCTTTGAGCAACCTGGGCTAGTGGAGGGTGTCCCTGCCCATGGCAGGGGGGTTGGAACTTGATAAAAATCTTCAAGGGAAAAAAAAAAAAAAAAAGAGAGATTACATTCCAGCTTAGTCTACAGCTAAAGGCTGATTAAAAAATATATTTATGAGGAGCAGAAAGAGAAAAATGACATGGTGTGCATTATTTCCTGTGTTTCCGCTTATAACCTAATAGTGTATCACAAAGTCATTAATAAGGAAAATTAATTAATGCTATAAATAAATCTTTCCTTTTGCTATAAATTTGGCAATAGAAATGCTGCAGGCCAATGTTAGCTCTCAGGCCAGTATGCTTGATTTGAGCTTATGGAGCAATAGATATCTAAATTCCCCAATAAAACTGTCAGAATAGGAAATGAGAGAAAGAGAAGTTTAAAAAGCTGGAATACAATATTCTGTGTTTATAAAGAAAAAAAAAATTGTCTGCTTTTGCCTTCCTGCTTGCTCCTGTTCAGCTTTGTGCTGTGCGTTCTTTTCACCCTGTAAGCATCAAAGTCAAGGTCAAGCTTCATGTAGTTATTAGAAAGATGTGATCAAGTGTGACTGAACTGCAGTATATGATATCACCCTTCTTCTTCCCTTAAATGGTCTGGGGTTCTGGGACTGAAGCCTAACAAAATGCAGCAAAGTAGATAGTTTATAGCTTAGAGGTTCATTACTGGATTTGGATTGCTATGAAGCACTACGTTGAGATGTCCCTGAGGGGGCTGGTTGCTCAGACCGTCAGTCATTCACTGTCTAGCAGTGCTGCTTCTCTAAGTTGTTTTGTCTGAGAATCATCCTGCAACTAATACAATTTTTAGGGACGAAAAGCTGTTTATTAATCATAGAATCAAAGAATNATATCCAATCTAAACCTCCCTTGGGACAACTAGAGGTCATTTTCTCTTGTCCTATTGCTTCTTACTTGGGAGAAGAGACCAACACCCCCCTCGCTGCACCCTCCTTTCAGGCAGTTGTAGAGAGCGATAAGGTCTCCTCTCAGCCTCCTTTTCTCCAGGCTAAACAACCCCAGTTCCTTAGGTGCTCCTCACAGGATTTGTCCTCCAGACCCTTCACCATCTTCTCTGCCCTTCTTTGGACAGAATCTCATTTCTTCTTTGAAATTAAATTGTTGTTGGGAGATGATATAAGCTAGCTACATTCTCAGTTAAATTTTCTTCCCTGTTACATATTCCGTGTAACTTCACCATAGTTCTGTCCATTTACACCATTTCTAAATTATCTAGTCATGTCACTGTTTGGTGGCACTTGTCAACAGGAAAAAAGCATGTTTTTTTCTGCAGCTTCTGAGAATTTGAAGCCTGACTGCTAGTAGGTCCCTTATAGAAGTTCAGGTAGTGCACACAAAAGCTAGCAAATGGGAAAAGCTCCTTTACAAAAATTATGAGTTCTGTTTCTGTGCGGGCAACAAGCACTGAGGAACAGCTTCCGTGAACTACACTGATACTGCCCCAGGAACACATGATGTAAAATGAAGATCTCTCACTCCCCACCAGAAAGTCAGGAAATTGATCTTTGATATCTGACTTTACAGAATTCCAGTAAACCGTTAATCTTCACAGATGAATTACAGTTTTCTATACAGTGACTGTCTTCTGCTTATTGAGTAGATGGCGGAAGGTAGGAGTTAGCAAAGTGGTTCAGATAAGAAAGGATGGGAAGTGTACGTACTTGTTAAGGCATGTACTCCTGAAGTTTCTCTAACCCTATCTGTGAGAAAAGGCGCTTGGGCTGCATTTCTTTGTCTGTCTCAAGTTAATCAAAAACTTCCTCATGCAAAGGTCATCTGAACTTTCAACGAAATATACGGACGTAGATCACTTCAGTGCTTGTCTTCTGTGTACATGGTTGTGGGTATGACAGGGAATTCCAGGGGTCACGTATTTAACAGCATTCAGAGAGCACAGATGATGACACCGTTAAGGAAATAAACAAACAGTTCCATTGGGAATGATAGTTCTGTTTATGAAAGCTGAAAACATTTATAACCTTCTATTGCAGGAAATGAGCCAATCATTTGCTGAGTAGGATTTTGAAAGAAAGAAAATGCTCCCATACACCGATTTTTCCAACCTTTTTCACTGCAGGCAGCTTTTTGCTTCTTCTGAGGCATCTGTTACTGGCCACTATTAGAGACGGGTTGGCTGGAAAGGACAAATTAACTCAATTGGGCTGGCAGTTCTTACATTCCTGTGACATCTGGTGTTTCTGCAATGGTACTGATATGTTGTTTTGACAAATTACCTTACATCATGTGATAATAACTAGCAACATCATAAAACGTAAGCGATGTAATCTGAAGTGACTCCACCAATTTAAAACAATCTGCTATTTTGTATCATCTGTCTGTTACCAATTTAGAAAGCTGGGAGGAATAAATAAACAGGTTAATTTAAGTCCAGATCTAACCTCTAAAATATATTATTTTTTCTACTCTGACACGCTTACTTCTATAAATACAGATGTGAGCTACAAGCCATGAAGAATGATTTACGAACAACTGAAGAGAATGTAAAATCCTTTAAGGAGGAAAGAACTGGGAGAAATTAATTTCCTGGCAGGATAAGACTATCATGACTATATTCACTAATTTCAGCTCTGTTCATGGTCTGATTCAAAGCAGAGAATGAGATCATACGATTCTCCGAATGCCGAACATATGATTTGAACTGATCCTAAACTTATTTTGCTGAAGGATTTTGAAGACTAGTAGCTTAATTCTTCAGATGAAAATATAATAGAAATGAAGACATTAAGCCAAAAAAAGGTACCTTAATTACAAGGGTGTAATATGATCTTTAAAGAAAAGCCAACTGACGTTTATTTGCCAAAGTGGTTTTGTTGCCATGAGCAATTTGGAATACATTTGAAGATTTAGATTCTTGCCCAGCTGTAGATTTCCAAGTAGCTGATTGATTTAGAACCACTTTTAGCAGTAAAAAGCATACAGAGGTGTCCAGGTATGTAGTTATGGATGAAGATGACCGTGGAGATGACTAGAGCCGGTGATTCAGCTGCCTTTCTAAGAACAGGTTTAGGGGTGGTTCTTTTGGAAGGATGCAGGTAAATGGAAAGGAATGGCTCTGGCTCTTATAGTGAGTGGGCAACCACCGAGCTGTAAAATAAACCTACTCGCATTACAGTTGTATCTAGTCCTGACTTTAATATGAATACTTAGAGAATAGTGACTAAACAAACACCTCTATCAAACGTACATAACAAAATTAATTAAAATATGGGCACAAAACAAATATTTCTCCTTTTTAGATTTTAAAGCAACAGCTGAACTGAGTTGTTATTAGGGAGCATTATCATTGATTGCCTTTTGCTCCAAACCACTTTCGAAATAGCAGGCATGGAAAAATCCACCCTTTTTAGTATATTATAAATCAGTGATATAATCTGATCTTTGGAACAGACTGGAGAACAAGAATTAAATTTTCTGAGAAATGTGGTAACTCTCACAATTACACATTTGTTTATTGATCAGAATAAAATCTAGATAATATTTGCAAGTTAATGGAATTATACTGATTCTTGATAATTTGGCAGTCACCTGCAATTAGAAACTGTGGCATTTGGAGACAAATCATCCATTTGGTAAAACATTGTTTTGTAGCAGATTTGCACATCCTGAGTGAAGATTGTAACTAGGGAATCACTGGATAGATAAAGGATTACTTCCAGAAATGCTTTAAATTTTGCTCTCCATTTTCTTATCTTCTACACTAATGCATTAAATATATTAAAAAATATAAATTTACTGGACACTTTGTTTTTTCTTTGTGTTACACTTTTATTAGAGTTGTCAAAGCGTGAAAAATATTCCTTAAAAAACAAATAAGAAATTACACTGTTAAATTACTATAGGCATAAAGGATTTAAACAAGGCCTTAATACAGTGGAATTGTACCTTCACTTATTAAAATCAGTGAAAAAAGTATCCAAAGTATTCTGATATTATGAGGCTTTGCATACACTGTTGAAAGGTAGGATAGTTTCAGCGTAGAAACATCTTGTCAATTCATAAGTCTCAGGCATTCCACCCTGGGAATGTGGTTTGGTCTCAGACTGTAACTGGTGTTTACTCCTGAGTTTTAAGCTTGTTTTTGTTGCCTAGCACACTGGTGCTAATAGTGTTTTAAAAATAAAGTATCGCCTTCAAAAACAAATCTTAAGAGAGTCTATATTGCAGAGGTGTCTAGATATGTACAGGCATAGCTAGAATTCAGAAAAGTTCTCCAAATATCTAAAAAATCTTGAGGTTCATTATCTCTTCACATGATTGACACTGAAAAGATTTATACTGGACTACTCCGAACTGCAATTTATTAGAATGCAGAAATACCTAGAATACAAAAGCATCGAATGCAAGAGTTATTTTATTCCACCGTTTGTACTTCACGGTGTGTGGTAATGACTCATTACTCAGTGCAAAATTATGTACAAAGACATGTAACTAAACTGCCTACTAAACCCACTACGAGCTACATCTACAAATCCAAGGCAGAATTTGAGCCAATGTTAATTCAATATATACAATTATTGTGTAGTAATGGTGAGTGAAGTCAACTAAAAACAAGAGTTATACTGACTCTCTCCTGTGTGTGAGCAGATGGATTAAGTCAAAAGGAAAAAAACCAACCATCACACCATATTAGTCTCATATTAACAGTTCACTTGCTGAGAGGATTTATAGTCATCAAGACAATTAATCTAAGCAAGCATTCAGAGTAGAAGAGGATTTTCAGTCTAACCAAGTAAAGAAAAAGAAAGAGATGAAGCAAAAAAGGCAAATTCCAGGTCAGAATCGAAGTTACAGTTAAATAGGTTCAAGTCTGCACCTGAAGAGAAACTCTCATTTGCTGTTGTCAGTGTAAGCAGCAGTTTCTTCCAGCCTTTGCTGGGTACTGACTGGCTGACACATCTGGAAAAGGCAACCTGTTCTTGCCTCCTTCTCTTAGAACCCCCGGCTTAATCTCAAGACTCTTCATTAAGAGTTCTGGGAATACAAAAAAAATCCTTCATTTACCGCTGAAATTCTGTCTGCATACAGGGAGGCCTACCTGAACTGATTTTGGAAGGAAGCAGAAGATTAGCTTGTGTCATTGAAACGGTTGTTACTACAAATTATCTGCTTAGGTCTTCGAGCCCAGCTGTCTCTCTGAAACAGTCATGCCTATGGGTTCCACTTACCAACGTACCCTCCAAGAGTCACCGTGCTTACAAGTGAAGTGTGGCTCTGGCGTTGAGGTTCGGTTGGCTGTATGATGCCTGATCACAAAATTTATGAGATCAGACATTCACACTTTGGAAGATTTGTCAAAGATTGGGATGCTGTAAACGCCTTCTCACCCTGGGGAGTCAGCATGATGTCTGCATAAAGAAATCAATAATAATAACAAATGCAAATTTTCCAGTGTTGTATATGCATCTTGAGTTAACATCTTCCACAAATGGTTCATAAATTAACAGCAGACCAAGTATAGTCAGTCAGTATGTTAGCTCTGTAATTTGAAATAACGAAAAATAGTTAAGAAAAATGTGATATGTTCAAAGGTCATGCCCAAACAGAATAAAAGGTGAAATCCATCAAATGAATTATTTGTTTCAAGCTGTCAGGTTACTATGATAATTTTTGTAACTGTCTATGTCTTTAGGTTTTTTATTTCTTTTAACACAAGTCTCTACTAGCATGCTTCTTTTTTCTACCGAGAAGCCTGAGAAAGATTCTGAGCAGAAGCACAGTGAACCAGGTACAGAGTAAAATATCTTTCAGACACTCCTTCACCTTTTCAGTGCTGTAAACATGGAACTTAGGTATTTTTTTCTACTTGTTATCAATGAGCTCTTTATCCGTTTGTATTGTTCTCTGGACACTAGGAACACAAGAAATCTTGTATGAACCTTGCATGAACCAAATTTATTTGTAAAAATCACAGACTTTGAAAGAGTTGCTGGAGGGCTTGTGCCTCTCAGCACAACACCTAGAGAAGTGGGAAGGACGAAGTTTGCTAAGCTAACGCAAAGCAACTCAGAAAGGATTTTGTCTATGTGGACACTGCATAATTAAATAATGAGATTACAGGGGATGTATTCTATCATTCTGAATTGCAGGGAAAAAAAAGTCCCATTAAATATTGTTTGAATTGTCATAGTGAATATGTTGTTTGTTTAGCAAAATGTCCACATGGTTCAATTTATGTTGAGGACACTTCTAAGATGTTAAAAATAAAAATGTTTGAACATAAAAGTGCTCTGAGAAATAATGACATAAACCCACGATATCACATCACTTTAATAGTTTGAAATATTTGCTGTCCCTGATGTATCTCCAATTGCGATAGATCATGCACTGTAATTAAAGAGTCGAGGTAATTGATAACGAAGACCAGTACAGAAATAGGCTTTTTAGATCTATAATTTTGAAATCAGTTTCTCAATTTGAAATTAATTAAGAAATTGAATTATACAAGCATTTGGAAAATAGATGAAAGGGGAAATATCGAATCTTGATGAAGAAAGACAAGACTCCACTGGTGCCTAAAAAGTACAGTTAGTTCAAGTCAGAGCAAGAGTCACCATCTCCAGCGTGCCACCGCCAGAAGCGGGCAGTAGAGGATGCCTGTGGAAGAGTGACGGGCAGGACACTGTGTTACTTTGCAAAGCCCTCCCCTGTTCCCTTCCATTGCTGTCTCAAGAACTTCCTGGTTCACAGCCTGTACTCAGTTTCAGTGAGTTTTATTTTCCCTGTTTGTCCTGTTGTGTTTGTTTTTTTGGTTTTT
>VZTO01008171.1:0-17882 GCA_013400615.1 Syrrhaptes paradoxus | reverse complement strand
AGTCTTACAAGAAGCTGACTTTCTTAAAGATGTTGCTTGGGTCTTCAAATGACAAAAAATAAGACAAATGTAGAGAGGGGCCAAAGTAGCTAAATTTTTTAGCAAAAATTTCAAGGAATTTACTAGTAAATTTCATGCTATCATCTGAGAGGACATACTTGCCATATCATATCTTTGTACAGTTGTAACTTAAAAAATTATTGTTCATGTTGTCATAGGGTTGAGTTTATATATTTCCTAAATCTCTTATCTGTTCTGAAAGTATTAAGACTAAATATCACCATACAGGTAAAACAAAAATACAAATTCTGAAATGGGTTTATATGACATATCTGAACTTTATGTCAAACTTGGATATAAATATAATTTAAAGATGAATTCTGTTCAACATATGTGTACAGAACTCCTACCTGTACTCCTATGTACCATACCAAAACCAGTTTATTCTGTTACACACTATGGTAGCTAAACTGTGCCGATTTTATTGGCATATTAAAGGGATACACCTTTTGGGTCTAGGCTTGCCGTGGTGGAATGAGCAGGTTCCATGTCAAGTAATTCCTGATAAACACTTTAAGCCCTGAGGCTCCTGTGGCCTTCCTTACCTTTACATTGTGCTGCACAGGATCCATGCGTGTATCTGAACGTCAGGCATCTTCTGAAAGAAAATTAAGTGTTTCTTTGGAAAATGTCTAATACGCTATTATGAGGAATGCTGAGGCATAAAGAATATTGATTTAGCTAAACTGGGATAGAAAAACTAATGAAAACTTTTTTGGCCAGAAATACAGTGTGGCTATCTTGCTTCTAAAAGAAACTCAGGGCTGACTTATCAAAACCTAATAGCATTATGAGGAAAAGACTTAATCTAAAAAGATAATGCTTTGAAAAGAGATTGTGTGTTGAGCTTCCTATAGCTGATTAGTGTAATCACTCAGCAGGTTTGGCTTATTAAATTAATAAATTGAAGATTAATTATTTAGCCATTAAAATAAAGGTGGGAAAATCAGACTTTACATTCCCAGACCAAAGTGTGAATCATCTCATATGAAATTTTCTTTTTCTTTAAAGGAGAAAATTGTTTGTCTTATATGGGAAGTATTTTTTTCAAAAAGCAAGATAGAGTGGAAAGTTGGCAATGCACAAGATTAGCTTTATGAGACTATTTTTTAATCTTTTGTTTTCACTCTCATTGTTATGTACAAGAGAAATGATCTGCTTCTCTCCAGCTAAAATAATCAGAGTGATCAAAATGTTTTCATTTTTGTAATTTATAAAAAAGGGAGAAAATATATCAGATTTGATGATGCTTTACAAAGATTGATTGTAGGCTTTTTTCATTTTGATAATTTATACATCCTTTGATGTAAAAGATGTCAATTGAAAGCATATACTTAAGAAAAATAATAGCATCTGCCAAATATAGGTTCATGTAAATGTACATGCTTTGCTGCTGGAGCTCAATGACCTCTGTCTGTCTCCATATTAATGTGATTCTAAAAGCTTAACTACTATAATTTTTCAACTAAATTGCATGCATGTTTTAGGCATATGATAAAGTTATCGTTTGAATCCATACTTCACATGGATTTCTAGTAATTTATTGCAGTTTAATTAATAGTGTAAATTATAGTTTGCTTGAAATAGGCTTGCCATGCAAATAGTCCCTTTGCAGTGCAGTAAGGCTGTCAGGAGAAGGTAGAATTGGCTTCAGTGTGATTTTTAGTACGTCAGTCATACAGTAGTTACTCAAGAAGATATTTTCCTTCGCTGAACCACTTCTACACAAAGTTAAGTCTTTGAGAAAGTGAGGGATGGGACTGCAGTTAACCTTCATCTTCCAAGCACAGACAGAAGTTATTGGTGGCATCCTTCAGTAAGCTCTGAAGGGTTACTCTCTTCCTTTCCTTGCAGTGAATTATTCATTGCTTCATCTCTGTTTAAACTTTTCTCTTTCTTTTGATCACAGGCAATGGACTGGGAATCCGTGTTGTAGGTGGGAAGGAAATTCCAGGAAGCAGTGGGGAAATTGGGGCTTACATTGCCAAGATCTTACCTGGGGGCAACGCAGAGCAGACGGGGAAGCTGATGGAAGGTAAGATAAATGCATTACCAAAAAATGGAACCACGGGAAAACTGCGAGTTTGGTAGCATTATTTGTAATATGCATTTTCTCTTGCACCACATGTGCAATCTTGTACAAGGAGTGAGGTGCATTTTAGAGCTCCTCTAAACCTCCATGAGTCTTAAAGTAGAAAAGGACTGATGCAAGGTCATTTTAGGACTTCTATAGCCAAAGAGAATTGCCATGATGAGCAGTATTATGGCATGTCTTCAGTAATATGTGCCAATATGCAGTCTGCACTGGGGGTAAGAAAGTATGGCTAGAGTCCAACTGTATATCATGAATCTATGTTATCCATGTACATGATGGACATGCTGTTTTGAATATCTTTACCCTGGCTTGATCATCTAGGTAACTATGTTTGGGATTACTTACATTTCTTAGTTGCGCAGGTGAAATAGGTGACAGATCCAGTTTTCTCTCAGTTACACACGCTATTTTTATTAAATTTCCTAAAGTCAGACTTGACTGAATTTAGCTGACCTAACTTTAGTTTTCCAGTTTAAGATAGTCATCCAACCCGCCTCAATAGGCAACAGGGAAAAAGAAGCCTCTACAGAAGGGCAATTATTTCATCTACCATAGACCTCTGTTTCAAGAACTGGGAGTGTCTTCCTCATTTAATTGCCTTTAAGAAGACTTCATTAGACTACACATCATCCTTTAGGCAATTAAAGCTAGGTGAAATGAATTCAACTTAGTTATCATTAAATTTTCTAGGATTATTAAAAATGTGATAATTCTGTCTAATAGTTTATTCTATCCGTCATAACATAAATGGTCCCTTCTTTGTGTAAATGTTTTCCAGTTCTTTTATTCATATGCATGTCTGTGTGCACCTGAAATGTCAGTTTAACTGTGGACAAAAATATAAAACATTTGTTTCTATTTCATTCAAATCATTATTTTTGTTTCTTTGATAAAGGCAGATATCCAGGAAAAAAATAACAAAAGAAAAAATATAAGCAGGAAGAATAGTTCTCCCAGGCAGGATTCAATTCGCATGAGTTTTCTGAATAGTAAATATGCAACAAGAGTCATGATTACATCAAATGTGCTTTGCAGGTAGAAAAGCTGAGTAAATTGATTAAACAATGTGTTAACAAAGAATGGTCTAAATATGCTGTGGGTATTACAAAACAGTATCACCTGCATTCACCTTACTGCTTTTTACATCCTTGGTCATTTCTTTGCCAATATTTTAATGATATACATAAAAAGGTGCACATACACTGATGGCAATTAAATTATGCATCAACAAAAATATCTTCCTTTTTTCCCCTATAAAGTTGATTCTGCCATTCATATTTAATGGATAGTATCTCATCAAGTGATAGAATAGTGTTATTTGTTGCACACAAATGATGAAAGAATTTGCCTTAATTTAGTGTGTTTTGATGTAAGTATTTTTTTTGGCTGCCTCCATACAAAAGAGTAGGTCTTTCATAGCTGTGCTAGATCATGCATGCACTGTTTCAGTACCAAGCACATAAAGAGAAGAATGTGACTATGCAACGTTTCCCTGAGACTGGTCATTTCAAGAAAGAGGATGAGCATTTACTGTTTGGAATTATCTCCAGTATTCTGATTTTTCTTGTCAATAACTTCTCTGGAAATAGAGGTTTAAAGTTCTTCACTCACCAAATAGGTATCTTTCAGCACTGATCAAGAACTTCTGGGATTTACAGGGGAAGTTCAGATGTGGCAGTTTGTTTTTCTGTCTGTTGACAAGATGTATTTTGAAGGTGTATTCATATCTTATGGAAAGACTAACAGGACAGTAAAGTATTTATTCCTTTGTTTCATTCTCCCATCATATGATCAGTCATGTTTCTGTTTTGACCTTTATAAAGTATCGTAGACTTGGTTATGTTGGCATAAATCAACTCCCATCAAAATCACTATACTTAACCTGTAGAATTTGTCCACACAATGTCCCAGAATGTGTTTTCCTATTGATGTGTTAAATGTTCTGTCAGAGAGGAAAAATGCTTTCTGCAGAATATACCATTACTATAACATACAAGACAAACACTTCCCCTTACTGTCATTTACCTTTTAAATCTTGTCTTTATGTCTGGTTTACTTTTTGTTATTTTAGATGGCTATCATAGATCAACAGGGAGCATTTGGCTACTTCACTGTTAGTTTTGTTTGTTCATTTTAGTGGAAATACGGCTGATGCACATTTTATCTCTACCCTTCAGAAGTGCTAAAATCCACTGAGGTCTTCAATCATTCTCATATTGATCTGTGTAAATCCAGTCAAACTACTAATGTTACCAATATTGCTGATATTGTTGAGTCTGAAAATGCAGGCTAGCCTTCATTTCTTTTTCAAGATATTTGCTGTCTCTCACATCACATAAAGAAAACTTTATATGTCATTATCTGTAAATAATGATTACATATTAGTAATTTGTATAGTAATCATGAGTCACTTTTTCTGCTGAAACGCTGTGTGACTTCAAGTTAGAGCACATACTTAGTCATCAACTAAACGTATACTAATGTCATTACAAGCTCATATCTTGACTCATTAGCCTTTCTAAGAACATGATTCACTGCGAAAAATCCCATCAACTTAATTAATTCCTCTGATTCTAAAAACAGAAAACACTGGGTCAGGTCTGAAAATCCTATCATTAGCATAAGGAACAAAGATAGAGTTACTGTAGTTGTGAAGGAGGGTAAAGTCCTACCTGCTGTCTGCATGACTGCACCTGTGAAGAAATGACACACTCTAAAATACAGATAGCATTCCTTTCCATAGGGAATAGCAATCCCTAAAATTTTAGCCTATTTAAATAGCTTCGGAGGAGTCTTAGTGCTGAAAAGTTTATTTATAGTTCTGACTGGCAAATACCAGCCTTCTTGGTTCTCTCACCTTGAATTGCTTTCAAATGTCAAAAATATCTCTGATTCATCACTCACTGGCATTACAAAAACTGGAGGTGGAAGACTCAGGGACTGTGTCAATTTGATAGATGTGTCTGTGCTCCCTCTCGTGTTGACAGAAAGAGTTTGGTTATATTCCACCTGGTAAATCTACTGGGTGAACAGCATTTTATACTGTCAGCATTTTTCAGAAGCAGAAGAACCTAGAGAAAAGAGCAGAAATAAGATATTAATGTGTGTTACTAACTGTTACATATTTGCTGGATGCCCTCAGCAGTTGAGTTTTCTAATTGGACCATTTCAACAGGCTGACTGGAGAGCCTGGGAACTGGTGAACCAGGGGTGTCTTTATTCCAGGTTTCCAATCAGCCAGGCATAGTGTGTTGCAATGCTTAAGCCCAGTGACATTCACCAAGATTAAGAGATTCCCTGACTTTCCAGTCTCCTGGCAATTCTGGGGAACTTGCATGGTCTAAAAGCTAATGGTGAGCTTGATTTGTGGTGATCTTAGTGCCCTTGCTGACACTCCACTCAACAGAACCTGAGCAGATTTTTGTTAACTTGTCCAAGGCTTTATGGGTGAATGTTTATTTTAATATGTATGCCTCATTTAAATTATATCTTTCCAAAGTTAAAAATAGGAAAATAAACTGTAGTGAAGACAAAAACTCTTTATTATTAAAAATATGGAAATCACACCCCAGTTTCTATTTTATAGGAAATATCACAATGCAACTTTTCTAGCATAACATGGAAGGAGAAATGACACTTTATGAGTCACAGAACTTCACTGTAGAATTTCAGCATATAAACAGTCCGTGCTAGCAAAGAGACATGCTTTTCAATTCAATTCAGTTGAATTTTGCATTTCATAATTTAATAAAAATATCCATCACACAGGGATATTTTAAGCTTCCGCATCCTGAAGCTGGTCCAGAAACTACCTGATGTACGTACAGACAAGATAATGCTGCCCTGTTAAAGCTGTTAAGTAGGTCAGAGAACAGAAACTGTACTGCTATTTCAGAGTTCAGTGGAAGCCCCTCAGTCCGGCCCTTAGGTGCTTATTTTGGTCCCCCCCTTAGGATGCAAGAAGCATTGCTCCTCAAAGCACCATTAAGGTCCTCAAGGAAGAGTCATCTGCAGCCTGATGGCAGGTACCAAGAGTAGGCAAAAACACATCTAGCATCCTCAGCATCCCAGTCTGAATATTGACGATGAGTTCTGAAATGTACTCAGTAACTTTTAGACTTAGATCCAACCGCTAAAGTGCAGATGGTCAGTTTTCCAAATTGGTTGGTTGCCTTTTATTGTGCTGTAAATTCCCCAGGCCACATGGCCCCTTCCCCTCAGGAGAGTATTTTGAATGAGTGGGTCTTTATTAGGAATGTCAGAGCTCTCTGTTGTCTTTAGAAAAATGCAATCTCAGAACTTTAAGATGCCTTCAGGAAATAGAACTGAAGTCTCCCCATTCCTCTTATCCTTATTTATTCATACTTCATTTCCTTCTTCTACAGAAAGTCTTACATATTCTTACATATTCAAGTGTCACAATTTCCTTTTGTAAGAAATCTTTTGGTGCACAGCTCTCTCTAATGTCCTAATATGAGGACAAATAAACATTAGAATTGTTCCTCATCTTGAAACTGTGATTCTGTGAAACTAAGAACCTTCCCTTGGACTGTCATGGGATGGCACAGCTTATTATCTCTTGAAGCCATGGACCATGGCCATGGTGTCAAAGAAAACACTTCCTCACAGATATTACGCCAATATGGGGAGAAATATGTTCTTCACTGCTTACCGACATAT
The DNA here is from genome assembly GCA_013400615.1 of Syrrhaptes paradoxus. Taxonomy (NCBI): domain Eukaryota; kingdom Metazoa; phylum Chordata; class Aves; order Pterocliformes; family Pteroclidae; genus Syrrhaptes; species Syrrhaptes paradoxus. The sequence continues at coordinate 11,047 of VZTO01008171.1, read as the reverse complement.
AGCTTTCCACACCAGGGCTGACATATGAAATGAACAGTGTGTATCAAAACATCATGCTGTGACTGTCAAAAGAGGGCCACATCTAGATCAGCGGGAAATGTTTTCCAACCAAAACAGAATGTGATAAGAGAAAGGAGCAAAGAGCTATTTGGATTACTTCCATGGACTTCAGAGAGCCACCAGGCCCCCCACCTTCAGTTTTCTGACGTAGGAGGCAGACCCAGGAAGCCCTGTCAGAAGTCTGCCTTAACCAGGATGCTGTACAGATTTCACCCATGATGTAGACTTTGGCTTCTGACCTAGACCAAGCATCCCCTAGCCTCAGGCTTCAAAACAGAAGAATGTATACAGAGAGATTTATTTGAAGGCAGAGAAGGAAAACCCAGGGCTCACTGGTACGCTCATCTGTATAGGTTTAAGTGTCATTACCACAGCTCTTCGTTATTTCCAGGACATGCAGTCTGCATTAACTGGAGAAAAATATCTTGAGTATTTATGCTACCTACAATGCTTCCTCTGAGTCAAATGTAAATAAGGCTAATGAGCAGACTAGAGAGGAGGTGGCCATTCTGGGGAGAGGATTGACTGTACTTTGTTTATCTAGTGTAAGAAAGATGAATCTGGGCATAGGCAATGTTGGATAGAGGCTGTTGGAATATTAACATCACTGTTTGCTCTGCAAAGTACTTCCTGGGTTCTGGGTAATAACATCTTTGAACACAAGCAGCTTTCTTACTAGTCCAGGTAAAAATGCCACCTAGGCAACTTCCAGAAGATGTTTCACCTCAGCCATTCCCCAGGGATGTAACCTTCATGTGTTTTCAAATCATAAGTTTTCAATCATAACTTTTAAAGTTTTTAAGTTCTTGTCATCTTAAAGCACTTAATAATATGACATTGGAAACACATGATTTAACTCCTCTCAGAAGAACAGTGAGACATGCAACTGGTTTATTGACCAGTCCATGAAATGAGCAGAAAGTGTTAAGAACAATTTTTCTGAAGCTTGTTTGAAGCACTTTTGGGCTGGTTTGGATAGCACCAAGTGCTGAATAACAAGACTAGACCCAGTTTTAGAAGGTCTTTCACAAAGGCAATAAGATGTAATGGCTGTCCATAGTATCAAAACTATCCCTTGTTATATCGTAGACATGCTTTGGAAGTTGCTTGGAAAGTGGAATGTGGCTGGTATGCTCATGGGCACAAATATAGTTGGAAAATCAGAGAAGAAGCAGCAAGTCACTATCCTTCCCCCTAACCTTCTCGCCACACTTAACTCTTAGTCCTGAGTTACAGGTGGGCTCAAGTGTAACAGTGACTGATCTTGGTCTTCTATCAGTGGAAAGTGCAATAGGCACCATAACTCCTGAGTTTTAAAACTCAAGTGAGTGCTGCTTGCTGTTTAGCCAGCTAAAATTAGAACCATTGATCAGGCCATCACAGTGAAAAAAGATTTTCCAGTCCCCATGAAGCTGTGGATAGTGAAGAGCCAGCATCTCTTCTTGAGTCCCTCTGATAATTACACTTCTGGCAGAAAGTAGATAGCATGATGAAGCTAGAAAACGATGAAAAGAAATTAAAAGGAGCACAAGAAGGGAAGGAAAAAATTCTCAAAAAACTTTGAATCCAGTCTTAAATGAACAGAAATAGTCTTCCCATCCTGCACTTCCATTTTGCAGTTTGACTGTTTTAATTTATTACTGCATTGGAGAAAACAAAGAATTAACTTTACCCTGTCCTTGGAGCAGTAGTCTTGGTGATTTATTCTGCTGTCCATGCTTATTCGGTGGGGTTAAAAAAGAGAGCTTGCTCTCAACATATCCGCTGGGCTACAGGCTCCGGTTTATCTGTCCCAGCAGAAACTGGCTGTCAAAGGAAGTGTGCACAAAATAACAGGCAATGCCATAGCTCAGTTGAAAGCTTTGCCCTAAGGCTCTTTAGAAAGGACTTAATCTAAACAACCCCCCAAAACACCTCCTATCAGCTGTGTCTTCACTTGCGTAGTGTGCTCCTCTCATCCGTGTATTTTGTTCTGCCTTGAACTTCTTTCATATAAGTAATAATAAATGTGCAGTGTTGTTCTTGCTAAGTGTGGCAGCGGGTATTCAGCATAGAAAAAAAAGGATTTTAAATATTTAAAAAAAAAATTTAAAGGGCAAAATAATTTATTTTTTTTTTTAGAAAGGACATCCCAACAAAGTGTGTAACTTATAATTAACTTTGTCAGAATGAACAACAGAAGGAAGAAAGCTTTCTCACAATGGTTTAGCTAGTTCATATGCTCTCATTGACAGTGCTCTCAATTCTGTTCTTAACACAGTAGGAGTTGGGTTGTACTGAGAGTTTAGTTTGGCCATTTGCTAAGTTATGAGAAGGAAATCAGAATCACCAGAAGGAACGAAAATTGTTTCAGCACCTGCGTGGGGCCTACAGAAGGAAATCCAGGAAGACAGACTTGCAGTAGGAATGTTTGACATAGAAATCTCTGAGAGCTGGTTACTGTAACACTGTCTACAACTTTATTTACTAAATCTGTTTTGTGGCAGTTGAAACACACTTAGAAAATAATACTTTTCCCTGCTTCACAATATAGGGCATCTAGTTTATGGAGATTTAGTTTACTCTTATGGTGGCAGAATGATACAACTGGGATTTTGCAAGGATACTTCATTAGAAAACTTCTTGTATGACTAAAATATCTGTTTCAATGAGATAAAGTGGGTAATATAAGTTTGTAATGTTTCTGCCCAGCACTATAATTGTTCTATATTTAATTTCCCTGCAATAAAAATCAACACTGAAAATAGCTATTAGACAGTAACTTCTATCTACAAAGTAGTTGAGCAGCTGTATAGATTGAGGTTTCAGGATTTTTTTTCTGTAATCTAAAGCAGAAGATAAGAGAAAACTTATGAGGCACTTACAAATTTTTTAAAGCTATGGGGAACAACCATTAAATTAACACATATTAGGATTAGTAGAGGTCTGACTTCATGCATAACAAGTTACACATTTTTCACTCCTGCATTTAGCCTTGTTATGTGCCACATAAACTAATATAGATTATACCTTCTTTATGATCAAGAACTCTGAAAGTACCTTGAATAACTAATTATCATTGAAAATCATTTTGCTGGAAAAACCCTGTCATGCAAATTGCACCAGGAAATTGGATTCTTAATAATAAATAAATAATTTCATCAAAATATCTCTTTGGGGAGTTCCTGTTTAGTCTTAAATAGGTGAATCTAATTTATAGAGACAAGCAAAATCACCTGGATGCTTCAAGCAAACACAGTAATGGAGAACAATTGCAAAGGTCGGGCTATAAGCATTAATTAAATGGTCTATAATACAAATTGTGGAAGATCACTGCTAAAAATGTCATTGGTGTTATAACTAGCTTTCAATAGCATTCCACTAAGATCATATTAGAAAGCACTACTAGCTATTGTAAAGTACTTATGTGGAATTCTACAATTGGTAATTATCAGACACACTGCTTTTGACAGCTGCTATTGCTCAGGACCTTGATGGATAGTTCCTGTTAGGAAGAATATCCCGGCACTTCTTGGAAAGAGTCCTCCTTGCTTCCAGAGAGTGTGCCTGGAGCCCTGCTTCCCGGCTGACTGCAGAGCAGCAGTAGGCAGCCTTGTCACCACGCTGCCCATGCGGCTTTTTTTGTGGTTCCTGCTAAGTCCATACAGCTCTCTGCTGTTCTCTGGGATGATATATATCATGGGGGCTTTGATTTTCTGCCTTCGCTATTGACAGATATCACGTGTCCAAGTGGTCTCAGTCTTCCCTTACTCTGTTGCTATATGCTGCCACTATGAGTACTGTTAAGGTTCATTCACCTCCATAAAAGAGTTTTGTTCCTTCCTTCATTATTTTTATTAAGATCTGTCCATTCTTACATCAGAGACATGGTTGCAGGCCAGACATTGACTATATTACAGTATATCACTCTATTAAAATCCAATTGTAAGAAGATGCAGTTGTGTTTCCCAGTACACACTGGGAGAGGTGATAAGGGGGAGGCTGTAGCTTTTCTGATTTGGCCAGCACTGGAGAGGAAAACAGGGAGTGCAGAGCCAGATCCATTGGCAAGAGGAGAATCTCAGTTCGGTCGATGGTTTCAGTTGCTGGGCCCAAGATGTTCAGGGATAAAGCTACAGCTTTGGTCAAACAAAGGCAGGCTGTCTGGGGTTGTAAGAGATAGACTAGTAGATTCTCTAGGTCACATTATACCTGATACACAGGCAAATAGCAAAAGCAAGGAGACACACAGAAGCTGTGCCTGCCCTTTGCATAGCAACTGTGGTGCTAAAAGGGTGCTAAAAGGGAGTTGAATTTCAACTTGGAGAATCAAAAATATTGACCTGTATTGCTCTGTTTCTTGCCTTCTCTTTTCAAGGACAGGCTTCTGTGTAGCAGATTTACAAAGAAACCAGACAAATGCAAATCCTTTGGTACCTAAACTGAGGCCAATTTGTCTTACCAATAGAAGTCACCAAAAGCACCCTCCTGTCTCCATTGACTGTACAAGGAACTTCAGTATTTCTTTTAGGTGAACTGGCTCACTAACAATATAAAATTTGGATGCTGAGTGCCTACATTAGTCATGCTGGGGGACATCTCATAAAATAAAACCAATTTTTTTTGTTTGTTGTTTTTAAGGAACAATATATATTTGAGCTCACATACATGGGCATTCCAAGAAGAAAAATCTTATTACAGCATGAAGAAGTCTTTTTTTTTGGTAACCACTGAACTGTGCTGTTTGATGGTGACTTCCCAGTGAACTGGGAAGCTAAAAATACCATAATTCCATTTACTATTGTGAAGACAATAGTGGACTAAAACTAGAAGACTAGCAGTTTGATGTGATTTTAGTGTGAAAAGAATCCAGTGAAATCAAAATGAGGGTCATCTTGAAGTACAGGTTAAATATAGCTATGTCCTTATGGACAATTTCCCTGGCTCTTGGATTCTAAAAAGTGCATTAAAACAATTTGCATGTACATGTAGCAATTCTAACCTTCAAACCCTTTCCTGAAGTCTGGATTTCCAGGAATATTAGGCCAGCCTTGCCACTCCACAGAGTGCTGTATCGATGTAAAACATAACAAAGATTCAACACAGAAGGTGAAGTGTCTCCTGTCAGGGTTTGTTCTGCTGCAACTCAGGTAAACAAGTAAGCAGTCGCTGAGAGTTTTGGAGGCCATGTGTTAGCTGTTTGCAATACACACTTCCCAGAAGTAAAGAGGCTTACAAACAGCACATTTTCCTGCCAACGAAACTAGATGCTGCAACAAGCAGACTTTCTTTAATCACTTATTATTTCAAAGTATTTTTACAGATAGGTGTATACACATCTGAGTCTTCCAAGAGTATGAGGAATGTTATTAATTATTAACAATTTACTCTGAAGAAAGAGGGACTACTGAAAGTGGGTTGTCTCAGAGTAGAAGATTATCTATCTTTTGGGTGGACTTTGATCATGGTATTATATAAGTCTTGGATACGAATTTTGACTAGAGCTTCACTTTAGTGAAGAGACATGGTCACATAGGTAAAGCCTGTGTTTTCTGTAAGTATCAGGTAATAGAGGAAATAAAGAAAAACAAGATGTTCCCTAAATTACTCAGATTAAATCAAACAATCTCTGAAAGTACTTATGGGGAAAAAAAATCAAGTCATTCCAGAATTTTTCAATGTTTTCTAAACAACTTCTAAAGTATGAGGTATCAGCTGTTTTCAGAGGAGATGCTGAACTAGGCTCTACTGTGCTCTGACCTAATCTGATCTGACAGTGATTTTCCTATTCAAGTGAAAGGGTGAAGGAACCTTAAGAACAAAAAATAATTTTCTGCAGTCAGTTTTGCAATATAGTACGTTACAAAGTAGGAATATTACGTAAATGAATACAGAAAATGTTTTAGAAGTCAGCTTAAAGAAAGAAAAATACTATAAGAACTCTCAAAAAAATACATAAAGACTTTCTTTCAAAATTTCTTGAAGCATGCTCTGTTCCAAAACTTAATTAGATCATCCATAAAGTATGGCTGGAAAAATCTTCTATAGGAATCTTCAGGTTTCTTTTAGATGAGAGGAGCAGGTGTTTATATCATTTGAGTGAAAACAGAACAAAATGCTGATTAAAAATGCTTACTCTTTATCCAGATTTATCATTTTGACTACAGTATGTATTTGAGGCTTTGCATGTAAAATTAATTACAAAATCACATTTCTGTATGAAAAGGCTGAAAAAACCCACTTAAAGTATACTTGTAATGTGTTAACACAACTTAAAATGTAACTGAAATTGAAGACATTGAATTGCAAATTATCTAAATTTTTAGTGACTAAAGCTTGAAATCATTTCATCATACAAAAGTTGAGTATCAGATTTTTTTCCACATTATATCAAAACAAAAACCTTTTGAAAAAAACTTATTAAAAAAGAATCAAAATGGATCTTTGAATTTCATTTAAACCTTGGTGCAAGTAAATGATAACAGACATTTTCCAACTTTGAACTGTTTCTAATTAAAAAAAATATTTGTTGCCTGAAATATTGCCTGAAAACTAGGAAGTTATGCTATTTTTTTTCCTGTAAAGATCCAGCTAGAACTCATTGAAATTTGTGTTATTCCTCATTATTTATAATGGGAGAGCCTCAGATCCAAAAGGACTGTACAACTCTTTGATATCTCTCCAAATACAGCAGCAAGCAGATCTTTGCAATTTATGGTCCATTTGAAAATTTCTGAGATTACCTTACAGGTACATTAATATGTTCTAGGTAAATTTTCAAACTGTTTTTGATAGGTACTTAAATCTTATCATTTCTGGAATAATGGAATTAGTCTTGATTTGGATGGTTGTAAGGGTAGAGTACTAACTACTAAATACAAAGCTTTGCAGACAATTATATTCAACTCAGTTAGAGAGTCATAATCTTATAGTAATAGCTAATTGTCTTAGATGTTGCAGATTAGATTTAATGAACAATACATAATAGAATGAACATTTTTAGGTCAGCTTGTACTGGTAATGATATTTCCCTCTCTTGTGTGTAATAGCAGAGGCAAACTAGGGTATAAAACGTAAAAAACCTGAAGGCGAAGATTTCACACTGCCAATCTTGGTGTCTGGCAGACGTGGGCAGATAACAACTAAGTTCTCTAGGGTCTGAGCTCTGCTGAAGTCTCTGGAAGGACACTGCGTGTGTGAGGTGGTTCACACTGAATTTGAAACACATAGATTTTAAAGATATTTCCAAGTCATAACATATGTGGCGTAGCTGATCCTGACTGCTTTTATGAAAAAATGTAGTGGCTCGGTGCCTGCCAAGGGAAAAGGAAGCCTTGATTCTGGGCCTTTCCCAACACAGTTGGTGTTCAGTTGCTCGGATATTTCTGCTTTTAAGGAGAGCTGTGTTTGAAATTGAGGTGCTTATTATTAAATTCTGTTAAAAATGGGCAACTGGATCCATTTTATTTTGAACTGGATCTTTCTTTCCATTTTGCTGATGGTCTCTCTTACAAACAATAAACTCTAAGCTAGTCTTTAGTGTGATAGTTAAAGCACTTTCTGGGATAGTTCTTCTTTGTCTTGAATTTTGTTCCATTGAAATGTATTTTTAAAACAGTAATTTTCAATTAGTCCCATCTTTGTGCATAATTTTGCAACTGCTGTTTTAAGGCCAGATCCCCACCGTCATGTACTGGTCAGTTCGACCTGAGACATAAAATTGTAATCTCTAGACCCTCAGTTGTATATTTCCCAGTAAAAGAACACCTTCTTGACATGTCCACATGATCAGTTAAATGCCTCAAGAGAAGAGAATAGGAAAGAANGGTGACAGAGCACTGGAACAGGCTGCCCAGAGAGGTGGTGGAGTCTCCTTCTCTGGAGACATTCAAAACCCGCCTGGATGCGTTCCTGTGCGATCTGATCTAGGTGTTCCTGCTCCGGCAGGGGGATTGGACTAGATGATCTTTCGAGGTCCCTTCCAATCCCTAACATTCTGTGATTCTGTGATTCAGAGGTGCTGATCAGTTTCTTCCCCAACTAACATGAGTAGGAATTGCAGAAGTTCAGCACAGTTACTTTTTCTTGCTTGACAATCACATTGTACGTCTTTTTCCTGCTGTTATTGCACATTTCCCCATTTTTCCCCAAACCACCTAATTATGAAACAGAAGCTTTCTTAAAAATTATTTCCACTGAAACTGTAAAACACTCCATCCATTATAGGACCGTGGTGCTCATTCCAGATGAAATTTCTTTAAATTTTGGGTCTCACATTGACTTTCATAAAAGGTGTTGTTCATTAGTGTATTGCTATGTGACAAACATTTGCAAATTAAGAAGTAGCTTATTCATATGTTTATACCATTTTTGGTGAAGAAGTTTGCTAATAATATACAAAGACACAGAGTAATGAGTCAGTAGCTCTATGTTTACTTCTGAATGCCAAGAAGATTCCCACTGAAATATATTAATAATTTGATTTAATAATAATGTTCTTCAATCTAAAATGGCCTTTATCCACCTACCTATGTAATGTTATACATATACCCACAATTACCAAGATGCAGTGAGTTGGGACAGTCCTGTGTTGGAAGGTTAGGGTGCACGTTAGCTATGTTATGGAAGGCACAAGGTAAAAAAGAGCAGGCAGGAAGCAAAGAGGACATCAGGATGATCCGGTTAGAGCTAGAGCAAAGGATTCCTAGAGCAGTGTGGAAAGCAGTATGGTGAAAAGCAGACTCCCATATACATTGTTCATGTTCATCACACATGTTCATCATTAGAATATATTTGTATGGGAAAGATGAGTACCATTTACCTGCCCAAGTGCAGTGGCAGTGCCATTTAGCAGTGCTGACCAGACACCTCGATGAATAGAAGGTTTGATTATTTCTTAGTTAATAATGTGCTGAACAGAACCTCATGAAATTAACCTTTAAATAACATGGTAAAAGGAAATGAGTCATTCCAGGCAATGTTCATCACTGTGTGAGCACCGAGCTTGCTAAATTAGTTCTCTCATAGTGTGGGTGAAGTAGAATCAGCCCATATCATTCATACATTTGTTGCTCATACAAACAGTTGTAGGACTGCTAAATAGAAATAAGCATTGACTTACATCTAAATAAAGCAAAGTTTTGTATTACGTTTACTAATTAAACTTTCCAAATGGGTCTGAAGTGACTGATTAGAGAGAACTGAGAGTCCCTGAGATGTGTGTGAAAGAAAGGATAAGAGGAAGCAAAATTCTAGGCAGGGACTTTCATGTCTGATGCTAATGGTGAAGTAGAAACAGTTTTCGTCAGACAATACTAAAGAAAACACAATCTCATCTTCTTATTCCCAGACCAGTGTACTATTCTTAGAAGTATCAGCCTATCTCAGTGATAGTAATAGCTCTGCAATTCGCACAGTGCAAACTGAATGATTAGATGAAAATTAGAGGCTTTCTTCTGATTGAGTATCAGTAGAGAACATGAGACATGAAAAACACTTTCCACTGTTTAGGAAAGAGTGAAGATCTAAAGAAGGAACTGAAAATATCTTCAAGTGCCACAGTGACCCTTGTTGAGTATGATGCAGACAGACTGGTAGATAATGATAAAAAGAGCTTTACACCAGATGAGCGGTTAGTTAAACACAGGCTGAAGCACACATTTCTCTATCTGGATTAATACCTGTCAGTGATGCACGCTGACAGGCTGCAATGCCATCGCAGAGGTTCTGCCGCTGAATGGAGACTAGCTGGGACAACACCTGACAGCTACTAGCAGATAAACACTTCTCTCTGTTGCCTGCCATTTCCATACATATGGAAAATTTTGTTGCCACCTAATGGACAACCCCCATATCCCAGATTACAAATGTTAAACTCTATACAGGAATGCTTTTGCAAGGGATCTAGAAAGGCTTGTTACTTGTATTTCTAAGTGTTTCACACCAAGAATTTCTAATTCAGTATGCTTAATCATATACCTTGGGGTATAATATAGATCACTTAAAGGTGAAGACTTACCAAGCCCCACAGGCAATACGAGGATTTCTGTGTTTGCTGGCTTTAACTTTATGAACTGGGGCCGTCACACAGCTTCCTCAATTTCAGAAATATAACAACAAATGAAACTAAATTATTACACCTGAGTGCTCTGGTATGTTTACAGGTGAAATTTAACTAGCTATTTTGTCAAAGTGAGATATATTGTTCTAGACCATTCTTAAACCAGTTTACTGCTGTAGCTCCATTGACATAGCTATCTGTTTTAGTACAAATCATTGCTATGTCAACAAAGTATGGATTTAGCCCATGGGGTTTATATCAGTGTGTGTACACTTCCAAAGTACATTAGCAAAGAGGATTTGGACTACACCACCACCAATACAATGACTGTCGTAATGAACAATACTGCAAGCCATTATTACTCCTGCAAAAGCTGTTAGTGATGATCTGATTGTATGTCATGTAATTCAGAAGGCAAAACAGGTAAAAAAACATAAAGGTATTTCTATTTGATCAGTCAAGCCATCTAGCATGTCCCAGAAATGGTATATTAAACATTTATATTGTGTGCCAATATATACAGGGACCCGAAGGCAGATTAAATTAGAGAGGTGTTTAGTAGTGGGTTGATAACTGCAGCTGTAAGAGTCAGCAGCGTGCTGTATAGCTGCCTGCAAATGAGAAATACACCTCAAATACGAGGCTGATTTGCTCTGGCTGTACTTTTATAAATGCCATTTCATCATAGCAGCATAGCAGCCATGAGGTATAGGCAGGTCCAGGATATCATTTGTATTTGATGAACAACATATCCATTTTAAGAACTGTGAGTGTTGTCTATATAATAATTATTGTAATAATTGAAAATATTCAGTCTGGGTGCAAATGATGAATGGGAGCAGAAGTTAAGGTGTCTACAAAAAATAATGAGTTTTGGTGTGATTCATGCCCAGCAGTACATGGAAATACATTAACACATTGACTTTTATCAGCCTATTTTTAACCATC
>VZTO01008170.1:134665-171856 GCA_013400615.1 Syrrhaptes paradoxus | reverse complement strand
GGATTGGTCACAGTGAAGATACAGTAGACTAAGCCTTAATGCTTTAGGATGATAGACACAATTTCCCCTTTTTCCACATTCCTATTTGTCCATTATGCTTCTATTTCTCAGACCCAGATTTTATCTATGCATTTTGAGTCAAGAATTTTCCCAAAATGAGATTAACAAAGAATGCTATCTTTAACTTTTTTGTTGTTGTTGATTGCACATTTTTGTAGATTATGTATATATGGATCTCATCTCATTTTCTGTTGTCCCTCTGCCTGCAGCATGCAATGGTTTCATCAAAAGAACCGAAATATACTAGTCTTAATAAGACTAAGCAGGAAAAAACCACCAATGTCTGAGAAATAACGTGTTACTACTGTGGAAATATTTGCAGATAAAGTTAGTAGGCTTTTGCTGTGAAACAAATTGTTACTGAAGATCAGGCCTCTGAGCACTCTCCTGGTTCAAAACTACGGAAGGACGCAAATAGTCCACACAACTCAGGTTAATACGATCACTTAAATCTAGGAATATACATGGGATGCCAATAATTGTCACCTGGGTGAACCAGAGGGAAGTNTATGGTACCCCAGCTAAGACTGTCTCTGCAAGGTATAATAATCTCAAGACTACACCCAGGTGAATCAAAATTACAGTCTCTTCAATGGAACAAGAGTTACATTTTGCTATCTGAAAGGGTCACACGAATTTCTGTCTAATTCTCTCTGGTGAGAAATTCTGGAGAAATCTTTCTAAGCTCAGCTTCAAAGCTTTCTCTGTATATTTGAACTGGAAAGATCGTAGGTCTCATTTACATAAAACCCATGTCTGAATAAACACTTCATTACCTTTTTGATGCTACATCACTTACACTGGCAGGCCTTCAGGTGTAATCAAATGCTTTGCTACCCTGCTGGCCAGACCAAGCCATGCGCTGATACAGGAACGAATGTGGACTGAACTGACAGAATTTATTAGCACATCCTTGTGACAGAAAACCAAAGAGTTTATCTTGCTTCTGGTACCCTTTGAGTCCAAAAAAAAAAAAAAAAAAAGAGTCAGGCCATTTGCTGTGGAGGAAAAAGGGCATGACCTGAGTTGCACAACCTCTTTCCTCTGCTGCTGGACCTGTTAAAGGAAGGTGACCCACCAATATTTGAAGAGTAAACAACTTAAGACAGTAGCAGAAGCACCACATATGTGAAGCAAGGGCTCTGGAATATATTATTTTAGCAGCCTTCTGAACGCTTCTGGAATAGAACTCATCTTTGTGCCAGGAACATCTACTGCAAAGGTCAGGGCTCTCAGGAGTATCTTGCTACTGACACAGTCTGCAAGATCAGCTGTCCTGCATTTGTCTGAGAAAGTATGGAAAGTTAGAGGCGCACAGAGTAAAAAGCTACTTACCTCTTGTCATACGCTGTTTGTTCCTTGACTGATCTCAATACCTGCTTCCATCATCTCAGCAGCATTCCAGCTGGCAATTTTCCTCACTATCCCCAGATGAATGCTTTGGAGCAGTGAGAAGTTAAGATAGCTCTTGCTCTTCTGACTCTTCATCTACTACTGTTTCAGCAGTTTAAAGCCTTTCACTGGAAAACTCTGAATCCAATGAAGAAGCATATCTAGATTTTAGTACTTAAAATTCTTAAATAGCAAAAGACTTTTCAGTCTTGCTGAAAAATGTGGCATAAGATCCAGTGGTTGATAATGTCAGACAAACTTCAAATACAATTTCTTAGAAGTGAGAGCAGAGAAACATTTGCTGTTTGGGGTCTTTTAAGGAAAAAAATCTGCACGACCTCAAAATACTGTGAATCACTGGTTTATCCTCTCCTTAAGGATTATGGGAAACACCACAAACTCTGCATTGCCTTTGTGCCTGTAATGCTTGCAGCTCTGAACCAAGCTGAGGACTGCAATTAAACTAAATGTTTTGTCTGGTTATGAGACTAGGACTAGACATTTTCTTCCTGCTGCATAATGTACCAAATGAATTCCTGTTTTCCACATCCCACCCTACCCCAAATATCCTGGATTGGTCACAGTGAAGATACAGTAGACTAAGCCTTAATGCTTTAGGATGATAGACACAATTTCCCCTTTTTCCACATTCCTATTTGTCCATTATGCTTCTATTTCTCAGACCCAGATTTTATCTATGCATTTTGAGTCAAGAATTTTCCCAAAATGAGATTAACAAAGAATGCTATCTTTANAAAAAACCACCAATGTCTGAGAAATAACGTGTTACTACTGTGGAAATATTTGCAGATAAAGTTAGTAGGCTTTTGCTGTGAAACAAATTGTTACTGAAGATCAGGCCTCTGAGCACTCTCCTGGTTCAAAACTACGGAAAGATGCAAATAGTCCACACAACTCAGGTTAATACGATCACTTAAATCTAGGCATATACATGGGATGCCAATAATTGTCACCTGGGTGAACCAGAGGGAAGTGTGCCTTTTTTATTACTAACCTGTCTCATTCAGTGAATTTTAGAAGCTACTTTGCTGTTGGATTAAGTTCATGGTGGATCACACTTCCTCACAACAGGATTAAATCTAGATTTCTGACCAGACAGCTCAGCACTATTAAAAAAACAGCAGTGTTGTTTTCACTTAGTATTTTGTACATAAGAAGTGCTCCTTTCGTAAAACTAAAGTTAAAATACCCTTTAATTTCATTCACTTACAAAGAGAAAATAAATAATCTTGAAATTATCTACTTACAAATCTGTAAATGCATTGTAAAGATTCTTGTCAGGAAATTAAATTTCTGAAAGTGTTGCCTTTGACAGCTTTTATGGAGGAGCTGCCACTCAGAGGTCTGGAACGTGGGGAAACAAAGACAACAAATAGTTACGCTTAGGATGTCTTCCCCACTGGAGAATGCCTTCCTCCACGGGAGATTTTGAATACTTCAATGAAGTTAACATGCAATATATCGACTCCCTAAATGCTTTTACTTAATATCCCTCTTGAAGGGGGGGATCCTCTTTATTTTCAGTTGTTTTCAAGGTACTTGTACCACAAAGGATTCAGGGACCTTGTAACCATCAAGATGATGTAAAAGAGCTGCACGGGTGGTATTTTCCACATAAAAGCACATAGCCAGTTCTAAATGAAAACTGTGAGGCTAAATTAAATATCCCTCCAACTTTTAAAGGCCTGCTAATCAGAAACAGAGAGGATTCTTGAAGGTACATTTGCCCTCAGATTATGAATAGACTTTTGAGAATTACATAGAAAAATGCAGGATTTTTATCATACAGGGCATTGTGGGCAGAGCTCAATATTTTTCTTGCTTTTATCCTAGCTCCCATAACTGATCAAGTCTCCATAGCAATTCTCTTCCCATAGTTCCCATCAATACAATGTTTTTCCTTGTAAGAGAAAGTGTTTGTAAAAAAGACTTCTGGAAAAGCAGCAATATCTAAACAAAAACATTTACCGTTTAAGAGACGAAAGACATGCTCTCTGTGAGGGAAGCACTGAACGCCTTTTCTTTCTTCCTGTACACCCCAAGTGCTACATGCTGGCCGTGATTACCAAAATCCTTCAGTGCAAGTTTTAGTACCACAACAATGACTTCAAATGTTTGCAAGTGACCATGCACTTTGTAGGTACAGAAACCTCACTCATCAAAACAAAACACCAAAAACCCCCACGCCAAAACCAAGAAGAAAAAAGTTACACCAAGTAAAGAGTAAGGATTCATCGTAAGCAAGTAAATTACACCAAAGAAGAATAGAAGTTATTATGAATGTATTTACACAATTGTTAAAGTACACAAATACAGTGGTAGTACAAATGAAGTGCTCGGAGATACTGGTTTCCAATACACAGGTTTATATAGACAGTCTAACTATTTTCTGCATGATGGAATTTAACTATTACGAAGGACAAAAATTGCCCACAAGTGAGTACAATTCTAGAAGTCTGCAGTCACCTTTTAAGTATAGTACAGCAATCTAACGTTCCAGATACAGAGAGAATAAAGAGGCTGCCTTTGTCAGTCCTTCCAACAGTACATTATTAACCACAGATATTTACAAGGAAAGCACAGTGAAGTGTAAAACTGTTCAAATGGTAGTGCACATGCCTAAAATACTGAAGTTTATAGTAAAATGAAGAAATAATTCTCTTATGCAAACTTATCCATGGATCAAACTTTTAAGGTTTTTCGCTATACTCTCCCCAAACACAAGCTTCCTCAGTCAGACCCGGAGTACACACAAGCAACTAGCTAACGTCCTGAAAACATCCAAAGAAGAGTGACTAATACTTAATATGTGTAATTTTGAGAGGGGCAAAAAAGAATGTGTCAACACCAAAACAATAAAAATTACTCTTCATAAAACTTTGAAGACCAATAGGCCTTTAAAAAAATTGTTTTCAAGCATATACCTAACTGTTCAAACAAAATCTCTGTATATACTTTAATTTCCAACATGGAACTTCCCATTACTTCAGTCATCCCAGTATAAACAGTACTTGTGATACTGTTCCAAGTACTGTGAGAACACAATACCTACTTCTATTTTACGAGACCGTTTACAGTAACAAACTATACGAAGAATCTCCCATAATCCATAAGCAACAGGTGCTAATAACACCTGCAACAGGTTTTTCGGACAACCTAAGCATGTTGAGTCATTCATTCCTAGGTAATGATTCTGCACATACTCAGGTTGAATACAGTTAAGAATTAAATAAGGTATGCACCCGAATTGTAAAAATTCTCAGGATTTCACAGGAAAAATAGGCTGGTTTGGTTTTGTTTGGCTTTTTTTTTTTAAAAAAAAGACTTCCTTTTTTGAGTCTTGGCATGAAACAGAAGGCCTGAATCAAATTATTTTTTTTATTTTTAAACATGTAGATGCTGAATGCAATGTGCAAATTCGCTGAAGACTCAGTAGCAACATGTATTTTCTACTTGAAATACCCTCCAAGCTAACCAGCCTCAGAGTGCAGGAAACACAAATTTCACCAATAAAGACAATGTTTGAAACTATCCATTTACCCAAACTAAGCAGAGAGATAGGACAAGCTTTCAAATTCTAAATCCCTAAAATGCAAGTGTTGTCTTTCCCTTTGTTCTTCATATTCTTTACAAAGAAAGAAATTAATTTATCACCATCTCTACTATACTTAGACTCTCCTGCAGGGTATTCAGTTCTCCTCTTTTATGAAAAAGAATGAGTATTTAAAATTCCATGGAAAGTTAAACGTTAAGTGTGAATGAAGACAGCAAACAGAAAAGTAAAATCCTAACAGTTTTTAAAATTTCATGAGAAAACTGTCTCAGTCAGAATGAGACCATATAAACAAGTAAACAGTTTAAATAAAGTCAGATGGTTTTGATTCATTTACATGTTCCCTGCCAGACTAATTTTTTTAAACAAGAAATTTCAAGTCATTGTCTTTAGTTTAGGTGTGTTATATTCTGTATTTTTAAATCAGACAAAAGCAAGAGTTCTTTACAGAGAATTAAGCCAATAATTTTAGCAAAATGATACAAAAAACTTTCTTAAACCAAGTAAAAGATCTATAGTTACAGTAGAATAATAAAAAGAGGGTAAAGTCTGCCACCTGTTGAGGGAAAACTGAAATGGCCATCCGATAACAGGCGGTCAACTCTGTAAACCATCTTTCTTTTCCAGCCCTGTTACCACAGGGTTCTCTTAAGGTCATTGGGTTTCTGGCAAAAGCGTCCTGTAACGGCAGCTGCTGGAGTCTGTCCATGTTCCTCCAAGTGCCTTTTAAGTCACATGGAGAACTCCAATTGCAATGTTCCACTCTAGTTTAGGGTATTTTTGCTAGTAAAGCCATTGGTAACATAGGAGATCAGCCATGCATTATCTGCCCTCCATGGCAAAATAATTTTCATCGGTGCACAGCAGACTGGAGAACACTGGTAGTTACCCGAGCAGGAATCTACCAAAGCCAAAAAACAAGACAACATCAGCACACATCCTTCCAGTTAACGTACAAGTGGTTCTCAATGCACTTTTAAATAATTTGTTGTCCAAAGTAAGTATGTGAATTTAAAATCCAATGAGCTGTACAATGTTTCGCACCTACCTGTAGCTACACGAAGTTCCCTGTATTTTCCTCCTTTATTAGAAGTTAACATGGAAAATTCACCTTTCCAGCTAGAGAGGATGTTTTGAAGAAAAGTAAACAGAGCATAAACATGCACAGAAGAAAGAACAAACCAGAAGAGAACACTACCAATGTGTAGAAATAGACTCAATGAATAATTAAGATTTAAAAAAAAAAAAAATCTCAGTAAGAGAGTAAAAAAATTTTAATGATTTTCAATGGCTTTTCATTTTTCATGGGACACTGTGTCAAAAGACACTTCATTAATTTCCACAGCTTGACCTATTTCAGTGACGGTGTAACAATACACCGTCAATAACACTTCCACTGTGAGAAAAACCACCACACATCACTGCAATTTAAGAAGCAAGAAATGTCTAAGTAGCTGAATCAGTATTCAGTATTAATTTCAGCTGTAACAGCTACAAATAGGAAAGGCATACAGTAAAGGCCAACCAATGCAGACACAACCCTGAGCAGATCAGAATCTGCACGATGCCTCCTGCACACAAGCTTTCCAATGCAAAGCTTTAGGTTTGCCTTTTTTTTTTTAAATTTTTTTTTTATACTAAGGTCTGATGATTGGACTTTAATGCTGCCATTTACGGTTGGATCTTTTTAATGTTACAATCTGTTTACAAAGCAACTTGTGCACAGTCAGCCAAGCACACAAAGCAGGAGGAGAAAACGGAAGAGGAATAGCGGGATTCTTCATCAGCTAGAGATACAGGATTAGTGCAAGCTTAGGCCTTACAGAGAAAGTGAGACAGCAGATGGAGTTATACAACAGAAGTTACTAAGGAACAGAAAAATCTCACAGCCTTTTTTTTTTTTTAATAAGAAGCAAAGCAAAGAAGCTCCTGACATACTTAAGAAAGCATCCTTCAGCCATCAAGGTTCAGATTCCAACTGAAACCTGTTATTTCCCTGATGAAACCTGTTATTGCCAAAAGCTGAACAGACTGAAAAGCCAAAAGCTGCACACAGAAAGGCAGAACACTCTGCTTCACTGAACACAGGAAAGGAGTTCTAAATACCCAAATCCAAGTCTGTCTACCTCCAAGATGCTCATGTTCAAACTATTCTCACTAGTATATGTACATTTTAGAAATACAGATCTGAATAGAGGTGAGTATTTTTTAAATGACAGCTCACTAGGAATGGAGAAGACTATAAACAGTAAAAAAATGGATATGACTGTAGTAGAACATTCCATTCACGACAAGACAGAGCTTCATTTGAATAATATAGTCAATTGAGTCTTCATACAAGTATTTTGGTTTTGTGATTCTGAAGATCTGTTTTTGAATGGATGACACACTGCTGCATGTGGAAAGACATGTACTTCTCAAACAGTTAGAATTTAGACTTGGTTATTTTATTGATGATGCTTGAATGATTTTAGGGACTTTTAAAGTCACTATTTTTGTCAATTCTGCTTAAGAGTCCAAGCAGAACAGCAGCAATAGTTCAACTTTTGGAAGGACATTTAAGTTAGAGAAAAACCAATGCTCCATCAACCATCTGACCAGAAGGCACAGGTACAACTATGAGATAATGTGAGGAGAAGCGGCAAAGTTGGATGTTTCCAAAGATTTTTTTCCCCACCCCATCCGAAGTTTTGGTGTCTAATGAGAAGCACTCACCCAGTGCTGCCTTCCAACGAAAGGAGACGTGGAGCTACTTGCCATGGTGTTCGAAAGGAATGCTATTCTGAGGTAGGGGAAAAGACAGCAATTTGTAACAGTTCCACTGCCCCAATATATAAAGATGTCTAACAAATATCCAATCTAAACTTGCAGTAGCAAATGTATCTTTTGAGGAACTCTTACTTCAAACTTCCATAAGACACTTCTACCATGTTAAGAGACAAGTAAAAGGAACAAATCATTATTCCTCAAAGAAAGCTGACAGGGCCAGAAGAACAACGCAGAGTATGATGCCTATAAAGATGGATATATGGAGAAAGATTTGCTCATGAGGAGATGGAAAATTCAGAGGCATTGAATGTATGTTGCTTCTTCCCCAGGGAAGCAGCACAACACTTAAGTTGTTTAATGCCAGTGTTGGCTACAGTCTTCTAAAAACCTCTCCTGCCAAAGAGACTTAATCAAATATTTCTTTGTGCAGCATTCCAATCTTTTCTTCCTACTACGGAGAGACCACCTCTATTATCAGTAGGAATTACGCACAGCCTTGACTGCTGGGTGCTGAACACGCTACATTCAGGAAAAAAAAATTAAATAACTTACTGTATACCATAAGCAGTCCTACTGAGGCAGGTTTTTAGAGGATCAAACCTTCTGTGAAGGGATATGAAGGCTACTCACCTCTAACTAGACTCTTGAGATGATCACTGCTTTCAGGGTGCAGTCTGTGCAATGTGGACCAACAGAACTGATTCAAAGTAGCAGTCACTGAATACTCATGACCTCCTTTACTAGGTTTCTTAACGTTTAAACACTGACTACAATTAATTTACAGAGTTTAAGAGCAGAAGGATCTCTTAACAGCTGGTGTGATTTTCTGTCCAGCACACATCACAACTCTTCACTGCACAGGGACCTGTAATTTAGGCCTGCTTTAGACCCAAATACACCACCCGTAAATGAATCAAATTTTGATGCTACGGCAAAGTGGACAGACAATCTACTTCTATTATAAGTTGTTTCAGTGGCTAACTGCCTTCACTTAGACCTCTGTTTCACTTTTCTTTAAATGTGAGTGGTTTTAATTTTAAGCAACAGATTCTTGACAGGTTTTCTGCATAAATGCTAGTTCCCGTTAAAATCATTGTCTCTGAAATGCTACGTGAACTAACTCAAGATCATCTCTTATCTTTCAAACTGAACGACACTGATTTGAAACTCTTGCATTGTACAATCTGCTTTCCCAAGCTCAATTTTTCTGGCTCTTCGCTGTGTTACTTAGTTATCCAGCAATTTAACATACTCAGAACTGAACTAAGCATTATATTCCACCATCTGTCCCATTAATGACATGAAACATCCTCTCCATTTCTGTTCGTTACTGTATCATACATAGATTCAAGGATGAAATCACGCCCTTTCATTATGACATCACACTAACCTCTCTCCAACACTACACCTAAAGCCTCCTCAGTCATTGTTTACTACAGATATAATTTTCCCCATATAAGACAATGGGCTCCGCTCCTTCGTCATAATCAAGTTCCGGAGTACTGCAGTAATACAGATTTTATTTTAATAGGCCTGACCTGACTGCTCAGCTCTCACTAATGTTTATTGTTGTCAAACATCTCGCAACTGGCAGGTTTTTAGCTGTTGCATTCACTTCCATACAATTGAGAGAAGTACTGAATAACGTGTGCCATAGAATTTACATAATTTCATTAAAAAAACTTAAGTCTCATGAACTGTTTCACGGACATGCTAGTTGCTACTCCAATAAATACTCGTTACTTGGTGTTATAAAGTGCTAGTCTTTCCAATAAGAATGATTTAGGTATTATGTGGATATTACTTTGGAAGCGGGGAATACACATGATGCCTATTTTGCTGCCCTCACAAATTACCATTTTTCTGTGTTAAATTTCCCTGAGGACACCCATTTTCCATTACAGAATTTTGGTTCGCATTATCTACGTTCCCAGCCTCAGTTTTCAGCTCCAGTCTGAACCGATCAGAACTCATTTTGGAAAAAAGAAAGATAACAATGTGGAGTCATCTTTAAGAACTCTCCTTAGAGGTAAGTAGCTGTCACTGTTTCTTTGAGTAACCTCTGCACATTTCCACTGCCCAGAGTTTAACAAGCATTAGCCCTTCCTCTAGATGATGAGAGGATCATCGCCATGCCAAACCAAAGCATCCAAATAAAATAACAAAACTAATTCATCACGTTACAAATAACATCTCTACCAAATGTAGTTCTGAACATAACACACCCGTAGCTCTGTATAGCAAACTTGAAAAGCTGCTTTCTACCAGGAGTACGGGCGAAGCACTTCCTGATAAAGGACCAGCGGAAGCCTATTCGCTTAAGACTTACAAAGGAAACCAACACACTTGGGCATGAACTGACAGTTGCTGTTCCTTACTGTCCTCCTCATAAGCAGCGGCATGGGTGATTTTCTATATTCTTACACCTAGCCAATCAAAACTCTCCTTAATGACAAATCCATGCAAGTTTGACACTTTGGGTTTTCCTAAGGACAAGATAAGACAATGGGAAACCCATGGCTCTAATTGGTAACCTGGCTAACATCCAAGGATACACTTTGATTATGGAACAACTACTTTAATGTTAAACATGAAGATAGTAAGAGTGTAAGCTATGGGAACTTGCAACTTGAGCCATCTTGCCTGCTACTTAGCAAGTGAGAACTGGCAAAATGAAAAGCAAATTTTCTCAAACGAGCTCAAGAGGAAGTGTTACAAGGTAAAGGCTGAGTAAATCTCTTTTGCCTTCCAAATCCAAGAGGCCCAGGGGAAGCTGTTTACACTACAGTCACAGTGCTATTCAGTCACCACAGGTGGAAACCAGCAGTGGTTCACTGCCTTGATAAGAACTAAATGAAGTCAACAGATAAGGAATGACTAATTCTAACAAACTCAGAGAAGATCCTGACTAGGCCACTGTTGGGATTATAAACAAGTCAAGCAAGTGATGCCATACTTGGAGCAGAGTGTTAAAAACAATGGGTATGGAAACACGCCACAAAGCCAGACCGTGCTGTTGGCCCACAACAAATTATACACCTGGATATTCAACAACTACTCAAAAGACCCCACGGCCCTACACAATCTCAGAGTATTCCCATTTTACAAATTAGGCAGAACCAAAATTTATCTGTAAACCCACCAGGATTACTTGTGCCTTACAACACTTAGAAAAGTGTCACATGCACTCTGAGCGACATCAGTAATATAACAAAAACTCAAAAGATATACTGTCTCCTAACATAGCCAAGTAACACGACTGCACTTATTTCTTACTCCCACTAATTATTTATCTGACCGGTAACAGAGACAAAGCATCTGAGAGTTGCTCAGAATGCCAGAGACAAACCCGGGGCACACACACTTTACTAGTAAACGATCTTTACATTTGAGTAAACGTTCAGGGGGAACTCACTGTCACAGCCTCACGGCACAGCCGAGGTCCGAAGCGACCCCTGGAGATCAGGTAGTCCAATCCCTCTACCCAAAGCACAGCCAACTCGAGCAGGCCGCTCAGGATAATGTCCAATTAGGTATCAAGTAATTCAGAAGAGGGAGACTCCACCACCTCTTAGGGCAACCTGTTCCAGTCCTTACCCACCCTCATAGCAGAAAATTTTTTTCTTCTGTCTAAATGGAATTTCCTATATTTCAATTTGTACCCACTGTCTGTTGGCCATTCCCTGGATATTGCTGAGAAGCCTGGATGTGCCTTCTTTACATCCTTCTACCAGGTATTTATGCATATTTACAAGATCCATAACTATGTGCAGTTCTACCCTCTTTGTCTTCATACTGTTTACAAACTGTGGCGATAACAATATTTCAGTGTATGGATTTCTGGCAGCAAGAACTGTCGTTCAGTGAACAATTCAAGCCGGCAAAAATTGCCACCAAAGCCAACACAGAAGACCTCACCTGTCTCCTATTCTCATCCAGTAACTTCTGCTCCTGAACTGTTCATCCCTTGTGCACGCACAAACATTTGTGCGACTACATGGTGAAACAATTCATTCACCTGAAAACCAACCCACAAAACCCACTTCACTTGTATTACAGCAGAATTGTTTCTCCAATCCAGTTCACCCTCAGTCTTCATTAGATATACCCACCTGCCCTCCTTCCAAAAGAGCGCTTCTAGCAGTAAGATTTTTATATGTAAGAACAAGTACTATCCAAAATAACTAATTCTGACAATTAAATGATGAAGCCAAAAATGAACTGAGTTAATTTTTATCAACACACTTTGTCTACAAGGAATAAAATGACTCCACGGTAAAAATTATGCAGTCACAATGCCAGCACAGTGTTGAGGTGCGATGGAAAAACTCTTAGGCAACCGCACCAGTCCTCGTAACAGACTGTTCTCTTCAGAACACTGCATCATGCCTACAGCACAGGTGATTCTCCATTCTGTACATAAGACTGAAGGTAAACTGTATAAAGCCAGGCCACACACAACTTAGGACAAGCCTGTGTGAATACCCTGAAAAAATAATTTTTCTATGCTATAGCATAAAGAGTTAAAAATGTATTTAAACATTGTTTGTCACTCTTAAAAAGCAGCTTTCCTAAAATCTCTTTGCTAAGTCACCATGACCAACGAAGATGATTTCAGTGCTGATTATGGCTATGAATCACTGTATCAGTCATCCTCCTGCCATCCTCTTCAAATGAGCCTTCTGTGACCTATCCATCATCCACGTATGTGGCTTCTTATCCGCTCCGAATTATAGTACTGCACTATAACATTTCTTCACTTTTGCACTTTTCTGTTCTTCACCAATTATTTCTTCTGTATTCTTCACCAATATTCTTTGCTCTGTTGATTTAGAAACATGACTCACAACTGCCTCAAACTGACTCTACTTCCTCATTGGTAACAGATATAAGAAATTAAATGAGCAAAGGAGTTAAACACTGTATGTGTAGGTAAAAATGCTGTATCTCTAGGATTTCGCACCATCTCATACACCAATTATTCTGTATTACTTTCAGTATTTTATGCTTACTGCTGCCAAGGTGAAAAAAAAAACAACAATTCTTTACAGTAGTCTGCAGTCACATCACAAACATTCAGTTAAAATGTCAAGTATTTATACAAGTCAACATCATCTACAAAATGAATATGAAGTCAAATCAATTAGCTGGTATGTTCTTTTGGCAAATTATATCAAATCACCCTCATTTTTCCTTTACACAGAAATCTTTTTTACCTGCGAAGTTGACATGCGAGAGGTATCTTGTCGGCCTGTTAAGTCAGATGACGAGATATTGACTGGGGCACCACGATGCAATCTCATACTCACTTTCCTTTCTCGTTCCACACCAGATACTGGCCGAGGAGACGTGTTGGCTGTGAGAAAAAAAGCATCAGCTTGTTCTCATAACCAGAAATGGGGTTACAACATGGTAACGGGGAAAATGACACTCTCATTCTTTGCATATAAAACTTTCACAGAGTCAAACAAGAGAAATCCAGGCCTTTGTTTTACATACAGAAATCTAAGTAGCAGTTGGCAGGTAATGCATGTATACAATTATCTTCAATCTACTGAAAAGCAAGGGGGAGAAAAAACAAAAAACTCAAACCCTGACCAGAGACAAATACCACTCAGGTAACCTAATTTTATTTTTGAATTTCCAATGACCAGGAACAAACTGCAAATTAGAGTAGTCTACAAGGTGCATTTATCCAGGAATTTGCTTACTTACCAGCATGTGAAGTTGGGGTTAGAGGAGTAGAAGCAGCTACATCTTGCGTTCCTCTCAGCCTGCCAGAAGCAGTGGAGGGTAATCCACGCACAGCTGGATTTCGTGTGTGTCTCAATCTTTCCTCTCGTTCTCGCCTTTCACGTTCTGCATCTTCAGCCGCTCTGCTTGCACCCTACGGGTCAAGACTAGTGAACAACTTGGGGGATTATTGAGCTTACAACAATACAATCAGATAGAAGTACTTGAAATAAAGAACTGGACAACCCATGAACTGATGTTTGCTCGAGCATTAACTATTTTGGTAAAATCTCTTGCAAAGTGCCATAAATTTTGTTCATAAACCTGTTGAGATAGTCTTCAAAATGCTAAGATGTACACATACTGTCATGGCAGCTAGACACCTCCTCTACAGCTGCAAAAGACCTGTGCTGATCAAGGTGGGAGATAATAATAATTCTGCAACCTAGCGTGGTGACTACCCTGAAGGAAGTTATCTCAGAAGCCTGACACATTTAAAACCCTGTAACTTCAACCTGGTTGTCATTCAGCCCCCATCTCATGGCTCCTGTATCTCCTGCCTCATTTCCTGATCTTTTTTTCTAGACAACAGAGCTTCCAGAGGGAAAGAGGGAGGACAATCTTACAGCATCAGTTAAGATACTCAAAACTAACAATGTAGTACAAAATATACCATTACAGGGGGGAAAAAAAAAGTTTTAGAAAGCTGTGTCAGCTACTTACAAATTTCAGCATGTTCCAGTCAAACACATAGTCATAGGAGAACCCTTGTCGGTGGAAGAGGTTTCTGAATAATTGCCTTAGGTAGGAATAGTCCGGTTTGTCATCAAAACGCAAAGAACGGCAGAAATTCAAGTATGTAGCAAATTCAGCTGTAATAAAAGAAAGCCTGTTTTTTTCCTTCAGCTTCACATTTGCTTTTTATAACTCTGAATCACAAGAAAAATCCCCGACCACCTCAAACCCAACAAACAGGGAATATCATAAACATAAGAAAAAGCATAATGACCTAATACTAGAAATCTACCAAAGGCAACACTACAGCCCGTGTATCAAGTTTACCCTGAAAAGGAAATTGTCTGTCACAGAGTAGGCAAAGATCCCATTTGCCAACAGCAGAGCGGATGCAATACTAGTGTTCTTTAACCAGCAGCTGCGGGAGGGGAGGGGTAGAACAGTTTTAAAACTATTGTTGAGCAAAGAAAAGAGATTTTTCTTGCCTTTCTTTGCTTTGAATATATTTAAACACAATTTCTTGCAGGACACAGAATAGCATCTCTTTGTTAAGTCACACGAATATTCATGTCTGCTACCTCATGAAACACACAAAAACGAGGAGACCCGTATAAATTTGCCATGTAAGTCATGCTACAACTTTAGATTTGCAATACTCTAAACACCTGTTTTTATATAGCACATGAAATAGTAGTTACACAGAAAAAAATTATTATTGTTGTGAATTCAACGAGTCAGAGATAAGTGCAGTATCAAAATACCAGCTTTTGAGTTCAAGTCTTTCTGGCTGAAATAATATATTAATAATTTAAGTTAAGGAAGAAATTCTAACAAACAGTGCAAGAAAAGCTGATTAGTCTTCCCTGCCTGCTATTCCCAGAGAAAAAACATAGGTAATGAACATAGAGGAACACATATGAAACGACATTTGACACAGATCGAAGACAACCCTACCAAAAACTATAGTTCTCCTTATCATACCTAGCTGCCAAAGCCAACAGTGTGGAAAGCATAGACGGAGAACTCTTCATGAAAGATCAAAAATATTCTCTGATAGCAGCTAATTTTAACAAGTTTTAAAACAGATTTAAATATAATTCTGCAGGGCTCCAAAATGCCTACTTATTACTGTGGTGTAAATACCAAATTGAGAAACCGAACTGAGGCATCATGCTAGGATACAGGAGAGTTTCTTATGCCTCTCACAGATGCTGAACATCAACAGGCTAAACTAGATGTATCTGGAACGACAATTCCCAAGTGCAACCGCAATAAATAAGAGGCACATCTGACTATACAATCTGATTCATCCAACAACCAGTACCCACACACATGAAGAAATGAGCATTTTCTCAAAAAGGTATTTGTCTGTTACAGTCACCCAGCCAGCACAGATGCATGCACACACCATACAGGGCAAATTACGACATATCAAGCTACCCTTTGACGTGAGGGCAGCACAATAATTGTTCACTAATAGTTAAGACAAGTGATAATTAGAAATGGTCTACAAACACAAAGATCCCAGTCCTGAAGCACAGTATCTTTATCACAGACACGCCCAAACGTGGGGGGGGTGGGGAGAAGTTTAAAAAAAAAAAAAATAGAGAAGTAAAAAAGATTAATAAGAATTCAGTGTAAGGAAAAAAGAAAAGCCACTAAAACATGAACTTGTCAGTCTAGTGCCACAAAAGAGTAACTTACAAGGATATCCTTTACACAAAACCTCAATGGGTGTAGACATTTTCTTTTCACTGATACGTTCGTATTTCTGCCTCTTTGTTGCTGCTTTCAGTCCCTGCCAGGGGAGGGAGCCCAGGTTAAAATACATCAGTACATAGCCCAAGGACTCCAAGTCATCTCTGCGAGATTGCTCTACAACAGTATAAAAAAGTGGACTCATTAGATTTCATTTTCTACTGTAAAAACAAAAGATCGTGCAACAACACTGTCATAAAAGCTCTTAGAAAAACCAAGAGATAGCTGTGATTTACTATACCCACAATAAACTCATCCAGTACAAGAAAAAGCCTGTTACCTTTGCAATTATTAAAAAATGTGCTAATTCCTGAGAATTGCAAACTGACCAAATCCCACACAATCAAGAGATACGAGGCCAAGTATGCTGCACGGTTAGTGCCAGCAATAGGGACTGTCTTCTACACCTCCATAAAGCAACACCTACTTGCACTTTAATTATGTGCATCGACACTAATTTTAAAGTTTCTATTTATTGCTTTCCCCAGCTCACCAATTCCAAGATGAGTGTTGATGGATGCATAACGGGCAGTTCCTGTTAAGTTTTTATTTTCACGATATGGAATATGTTGGTGAGTTCGAGCATCTCGATACTTCTTTGCTAATCCAAAGTCTATTATGTAGACAAGATTGCCTTTCTTCCCCAGGCCCATTAAGAAGTTATCTGGCTTCACATCTCGGTGGATGAAGTTCTTAGAGTGAATATATTCAATTCGACTAATCTAAATACAGAGGGAAAAAAAAATCATCGTCAAGAGACTGGGCATACACTTTTTTCTTAAAAAATACTACCAACGCTGTCTTAATGATAGAAGACATAAAGAAACTTTTTATTGTAAAATGTAAGGGCATTAAAGAGAACATAATTTAGAAGACCATGGATAAACCTTTTCTCCAGCTCTTTCCCTGTGTCTATTTCACATGTTTCCAAAAACTTCCTTAGAGGAATTTCTTTGCCTTGAGCAGTGCAACACCTGGTTTCCAAACAGCGCAGGTCCAGTTCTTAAAAATCAAATTAAGACTTTGTAATCACTCCTGATGGGACACTTTATTTTTACAGAAACAAAACTAATTTTCAGCCTTTTCTCTAACAATACAGCCTGTTCACCTCTAAATTACAGAAATAAAATACAGTTCGTTATGATCTCTCATATCCCAGCATACTGCACTATCAAGATCAACAAAGCAGTTTCCTACCATTTGGTCAGCAAGTAATAGGACTGTCTTGAGACTGAATTTCCTTGAACAAAAATTGAAGAGATCTTCAAGACTCGGTCCCAACAGCTCCATCACCATTACGTTGTAGTCCCCTTCAGCTCCGCACCACTTAATTGTGGGAATACCCACTAGAAAAAAGGAAACCATTTATTCAGTATAACAATTTAATTAATCTTAAGATTAATTCTAGAAGGGTCATTATTGTGAATGTTTGTATCTCCAGTGAAGCTAAATATTTTATGCTACCTTCAGCCACTCCAAAAATGAAAAGTTTGACAATTTTACAGAAGAACCAGCATAAAATTATAGCAACAGAGGTCCAAAAACAGCCTTTTTCCTCTTCCTCAGAAACCTCCCAGTCTTTGCACTTAGCTTGTAACCTGATGGATTTGAACCTTACGCATTTTACAAGTATTAATACTCATGTGGTCTCCAAGAGGGCAATAAGTAGCAAGTTGGAAGTCTAACTGTAAAGACACCGACAAACCATTAAATATTATTACTGAGGAAGGCCTTAGAAATTAACTTAGTAGTTTCAAAGCCTTCAAGATCACCATAAAATACTCTCTCTCCCATTTCAATTTGCAATGAATTTTTGCCCTTGCTTCATACTCGTCTTTCCTCCAGTTCCATTGTCTTTGCTGTTTGGTGAACCTCTANTAAACCTTTTCTCCAGCTCTTTCCCTGTGTCTATTTCACATGTTTCCAAAAACTTCCTTAGAGGAATTTCTTTGCCTTGAGCAGTGCAACACCTGGTTTCCAAACAGCGCAGGTCCAGTTCTTAAAAATCAAATTAAGACTTTGTAATCACTCCTGATGGGACACTTTATTTTTACAGAAACAAAACTAATTTTCAGCCTTTTCTCTAACAATACAGCCTGTTCACCTCTAAATTACAGAAATAAAATACAGTTCGTTATGATCTCTCATATCCCAGCATACTGCACTATCAAGATCAACAAAGCAGTTTCCTACCATTTGGTCAGCAAGTAATAGGACTGTCTTGAGACTGAATTTCCTTGAACAAAAATTGAAGAGATCTTCAAGACTCGGTCCCAACAGCTCCATCACCATTACGTTGTAGTCCCCTTCAGCTCCGCACCACTTAATTGTGGGAATACCCACTAGAAAAAAGGAAACCATTTATTCAGTATAACAATTTAATTAATCTTAAGATTAATTCTAGAAGGGTCATTATTGTGAATGTTTGTATCTCCAGTGAAGCTAAATATTTTATGCTACCTTCAGCCACTCCAAAAATGAAAAGTTTGACAATTTTACAGAAGA
Source organism: Syrrhaptes paradoxus (assembly GCA_013400615.1). Classification (NCBI taxonomy): domain Eukaryota; kingdom Metazoa; phylum Chordata; class Aves; order Pterocliformes; family Pteroclidae; genus Syrrhaptes; species Syrrhaptes paradoxus. The sequence continues at coordinate 153,330 of VZTO01008170.1, read as the reverse complement.
ACCAGCATNTAAAATTCTCTCCCATTTCAATTTGCAATGAATTTTTGCCCTTGCTTCATACTCGTCTTTCCTCCAGTTCCATTGTCTTTGCTGTTTGGTGAACCTCTACCAAAGCAGTATTCTTTATGAGACACGTTATACATTCAGCTTGAGAGAGCTAATATTAGCCCCACCTTTTGGAGAAACTCAGGAAAATTATTTCACACAAAGCGCCAGAATTGCTCAAAGATTTTGAATTAAACCTGTATGTAGGTATCCCTGTTCAGAATTTCAAATGCCTTTACTTTAATTTTATCCATCTTGGAAGTGAAACGGTATAATTCACCCATTTTAAACCCTTACCTTTACTTGATAGGCATTATTTTTTTTTCCTGAATTCCCTTTACAGTGAAACCCTTATGTGGATGGAAACTTAAAACCTCTGCACCTGCGTCCGCAGCATCCATCCTCAGAAGGAACCTACCATCATGCCCTTAGTAAGCCCACAAAGGAAGCATTTTACTCTATGAAGGCTATTCAGGTTACAAGCATGCAGCAACTAAATGCGGCAGGAATTAAAAAGAAACTAAACGCAAATACACATTATCATCCATTTCTAGATGTACAATTACTGTATGTTGCATTTGAGATACAGTGTGGACTATAGCCTTTATGGTAAGTGCAGGCTCATTTAGGAAGAATTCAAGGGACTATGAAACAAAAGCAAAACTTAACCACACTGAGTTTATGTCCCAGCACTGCATGGGAATCTTACATTTGTACAATTCTAAAACAGGAGAGGAGTTATCTTAGCAGAGTACCACACAGTAGCTACAAAGTTGCTGCACTCCTGTTTTCTACTACTAATGCAATTTTCTCTTAGAATTTCCCCAGCAAGGAAATATTTTTAACTCAGAAAAAAGAATACTAACATACATAAGAAAAATTAACCTGGATTTGGTAAGTTTAGAATTGTACTACTGTAAGAAGCAAGTCAGGTTAAATGCTCCAGAACAGTGGTTACCATCTTTCACTGACCCATGAGAAACAAAAGTCAAACAGTGCACTCCTGGTGGGACCAAAATTTGTTCCACATTGCTTGAGGTTTTCACATTTTGATATTCTAGGACACTGAGCAACACTGGAGGATCTTAGTGGTTACCATTTGGAACTGCTACTCTACATTCCTCGCAGAAGAGCTGACATACTGCTCTTCACCTACCCTGCCACCTACCCCACTGTCTCCTCATATGTCAAAAGAGATCTTAACCATTAAATACCTCCAGGTGGCAGATACATCAAAGACATAAGACCAGTTAAATCTCAGAAGAAGGAAAATTATTTGCTTGCCTCCGCCCTGCATCATTTTGTAGATTTTACTCTCGATGTGGAGCTGAGGATGCTTGGTTTTCACACATTCCAACTTAATTGCAACCTCCTCTCCGGCAGCGATATCAGTTCCTAAAAACAGGAGAATTTAAAGCATTGGTCAAAATATTTTTTAGGATGCATTTCCTTTGTCAAGACTGAAAGAAAAATATTTTTTACAAACTACTTCTCAACAGCAAACATCCAGATATTATCAAGTACTTTCAGCCACAATTAGCTAAACTGAAGTCTTACAGATTTTCTCCAACAGACTAGCAGTTTAAGAGACAACTATTAGACCCTGCTCCGCAGGAAGCCAAAATTGCTGCTATCCTATTCAAAAAACCCACGAGTGCATCTTCTTTGTGGTGTCTTTCCCCTTCCAGTTTCTGGCAGAAGTGCTCAGAATAAATGTTTACAGGTGTGACACGCATCCCCGCCAAACTAAGAAATGCTAGGAATTCAGATCACCTCCTCTCATGCCCTAGAAACAGAGACTAAAACTTCACTAAACCTCAATGTACTCCAGATGTATTCTGACACCTCATGACCAGGTTGGCAGGCACTTTATCTAGAATAAAGAATTTGCCCTCTCAAAAAACTTTAAAAAAATCTCATTAAATCCAGTGCTTGTTGCCAAGCAGAGACTTTAGTCCCCACTTAAACCCTGCGTCAAAAGTTCTAAAATAACTCTAACCACAAAAAAGCTTAATTTCCTTTAATGAAAACATTACATTCAAGAACAATGAGCAACAAAACAAATACTTATTCTGATCCACCCCCCTGCCCCTGGTCCATCTTTTATACTATTTAGAATACCTAGGAATCAATTTCTTTCACATCTTCCTCTAGAGGGTAACTTCAAAAGATGCAGGTACACTAAATTCATAAATTTTATTTCCTTTACGTTGTCCACACTCCTTTACTTAAACCAGTGCCTTGCATTTCAAAATCCTATCCCATGGACCCTGCTGTTCTAAGCAAGCGAAGTTGGGGCCATTCCAAATTCCCAAAGACATATTTTGAGGTATGAGGGAGAACAGGAAAGAATACGAAAGAACATAACATATAGTAACAACAGCATTACTGGCCCCATATTCCAAACAACTGATTGAAAGAAAGAAAGAAAGGTCCCTCTACTCTGGAATGTCTTCAACACCCTTGTAGCTGCATTTAAAAAAATGCAGGGGGACTGAAAACAGGCAAAAATCACCAAATTTTCCTTTTCAAAGCATAAAACCAAGCTGGAAATCTACACTGAGGAAATCTACAAATTCACTAAGGACTATCAGAAGGCATATGTACCTAAAAGAAACCCCTAATGAATCCTGAAAGAATGTAAAAAGTTATTTTAAGGCATTTATGTCCTACTGTACAGTTTGAACAACCAAGCAGAAACTTGTTTTTTTAAAAACCAAAACCATTTCACTATCACAAACCCCACAGATTTCAAATGTCTTTTTCACCAGACAATGGTAGGCAAACCAAATGGGCCTCTACAAAAGGCTGCAGCTCTTGAGAGACACCAATTTCCCCTGGAAAAAGAAACCCATGCCATTAGCTGGATCTTTGAGGCATATAAATTCTCTCTTAGTTACTGGCTCAGCCATGACCTTTGCAGCAAGCCCTAAAAGTAAATCCATGCTGGCTACTTAAAGAGATGAGGTTGAAAACTAAGGATGAGAAACTCTTGTGCAGAACGCAGCATGGCAGTACTACTAATAGACAGAGAACTACTAGTTCCTGTGCAACTTTCCTGGCGTGGGCCGTACGCATAAAGATAAAAGTCATGAACAAAAAAATGTTCATTTTACTTGCACTTAAAATTTACACTACAATATAAACTGATTTAGCAGTAGTCGAATGCTAAAGTAAGAGTTTCTCAAATCATCTAAGATTTTGCAGATTTTAACTGCTATCTTAATTTCAACCCTAAATCCCAACTGTAGCTAACGAGGATTTTTACACAAGCGTTACCACCATCTTTCTCACAATAGTCTTCAATCTTTCACGCAAGCATTGCGGAGAGAAAGAATCATGTTCTCTGCCTCTAGACAACCACATGCCTTCAGAGAGAAGTACGGATTTTTCATCGGGCATATGATCTATATAACAGCCAATATTTCATTACCTGCAAACAAGCAGCTTTAGCTAACAAATTATTTTGGGATGCCAGCTGTGCACTGCAACATGAAGCACTGCTGTCTAGGAAGAAAACACACCTCTCACACTACATACACTGCCAAACATACCACATACCTTAGCTAGCAACACTGTTTTATCCTCCAGGTGTATGCAGTTAACGTACCTCATCCCCCGCAAGTTCCACCTCCTCCTCTTTTTGACTTTCTTTTCTAAGTCACCAAAATTCTCAAATGCAGAGTACTCGTTTCTATGTGGCACAATACAAAATCTATATTTCTCAGGATTTAACCCACTTCTTAAGGTTTGAGAGTCTTCAGAATATACTATTTTAAAAATACTTGCTTTCAAAACATGTCGTACCCACCCCTGCCTGTCATAGTCATAAGCAGTGAGCCATTATAATAGAGCTACACAAACAGACCAGCAAAGATGATGCCAATCCTGCAAACTTTACAATTGCACAGAAATCACAGCAGCAGAATAAGATATACACACAACAAGGCATCAGGGCAACATTCAAGCAACAGGATATCCACACTGATCGTTCTTTGAAGGATTTGAGGGGTTTTTTAACTGCAACCTAGTCACCCATAGTTGTGTAATTTTTTTTTTTTAGGCCTCACAGGAGAAACAAACGTCCCTGTGACAGCAATTTTTCCTAGGCCACTGCAGAGATATTTAACCTTGATGCGCACGTTTCTTTCCCTGAGCATTTTTTGAATGCAGTGGGGTTTATTTGATACGAGAGGACTAACCCCCACCCCCATTTTACAGATGAGAAAAGTAACAGTGCTCAAGGTCACAAGACAGCAATAGGAAGAGGCAGATAAATAAGCCAGAAATCCCGAGGTCTGCACAGTCCAAATTAGGACATGATGTCAACGAAACACTAAATTGCTATTCCTGTGCCCCTAGCAAGGTACTTCACAGCAAAGGGCATTTCTTGGACAGCAGCGCAGCCCAAGCTCCAGTCGGGGTGAAACGAGGTCCCGGGGGCTGGGGACGGGCACAGCAGCACCCACCCCGGCCCGGCCCGACCCGGCCCCCGACGTTCTCCGCAGAACCGGCAGCCACGTCCCCAGCGAGCCGCCCTCCTTACCCAGGTAGATGTCCCCGAAGGAGCCGCTCCCGATCTTCCGGCCCAGCCGGTACCGGTTCCCAACTCGCAGCTCCATGGCGGCAGCTCGGCTGGTCCGCGACCCGGTTCTGTCGCTTTGCCCGCCCCGCCGTCTCGTGCTCTGCTGCCTCACAGCCCAGCGGTTCCAGCTGCCATCGCGGCTCTAGTCCCGCCGCTCGATACTCGCGAGACAGGCAGCGCCGCCGCCGCCGCCCCTCCCGGGAAGGATGGACGCGGATTCCCGTCAGGGCCGACCCCTCAGCCGCTCCGACCCCGAGCCGCCATACTGCGTGACCTCACTTCCGTAGCAACGGGGGCGGGGCGCTGGCTGCGGGGCCGACCGCGGTGCCTCGCGCGGCAGGGGTGCGGCCCCGCCCCGCCCCGCGTGTCCCCGGTGCCGGGTTCCGGTGCCGTTTCCGGCTCGCGGCACCTCTCGCTGCCGCCTCATCGCACCGCCCGCCTTCAGGGCAACCGCCGCCTGCGCCGCGAGCCGGGCTGGGAGTGCCGCGGGGCGGGGCCGGGGAGCCGCGGGGGGTGTTCGGCAAGAGCTCGGGATTTGTTAAACTGACGGGAGTGCCGCGGGAAATAATTTGTCTGTGAAGGAATTTAAAATAACAAAACTGCAAATAGACTCTGCCTTGCACAGCCCGTCTGAACAGAGAGGACCCGCAACTATCCCCGTCTAAACCTGACAGCAGGGAGAATGCAAAGAGAGGTCTAAGAAGATATTTAAATGTCAAAATACAGAAGTGTAGATGGATGCATAGTACAGGTATTGTACATAAGTGGAAATACATCGTGTGAATAATGGAAATAGACACATTAAGTGTAAATGTCTATGATACAGAAAGTTTTTGAACACACAGCAACCCGGAGCCGACCCAGCCCACAGCAGCGGCGGCGGCGGTTCGGGCAGTGGGACGCAGACGTTCTCCGGGGTCCAGGAGCCTCCCAAGGCAGCTGCAGGAGCAGAGCGAGCAGGCAGGGTTCCTCCCAGAGAAGTACAAGAGACCAGAAGAAGCACGGACAGCCCCCCTGACCCTCCAAACACAATGGTGAGCACTCGTCTCAGAGTTAAGGCTGCTGCTCCGGCCAAGGGGTCTGCACCATCTCCCCCTGCAGCGGCCGAGGTGCCCAAACCACTCTCCTGGGGTGGGGATGGGGACAAACCAGCCTGCAATGGGTGTGCCCAGGTGGCCCAGCTCCTGGGACAGGTGGCCAAATGCAGGAGGAAGTGGCAAGACTGAAGAGTATCAGGGAGTGTGAGCAGGAGATAGATGGTGGAGCCGCACCCCACCATCCCTGAGGCCAAGGCAGGAGACAGAGGCTCCACGAGAAGCAGAGGATCCCCTCCCCTCTAGCCAGCAGGGCGAAGGAAGGGACCTAAAAGAAGGGGGAGAATGGAAACAGGTCCCAGCCCGGGGGGGAGGCGAATCCCCTCCCAGTTGCCTTCACACAATAGATATGGGGCACTGGAGCTTGAGGGCCAGGAAACCAAGGAGGAAAAGGTCCATCCAGGGGGCCGCCTCAGCTGGGACAGTCGGCCCCACGCATTGCGACTTCCTCAGGTAAGAAAAGGAGGAGGGTAATGGTCATCAGTGATTCCCTCTGGAGGGGAACAGAGGGCCCAACACATTGACCAGACCCTTTACACAGGGAAGTCTGCTGCCTCCCTGGGGCCCGGGTCAGAGATGTCACCAGGAAGCTCCCGGGTCTGGTTCGGCCTCTGGTCACTGCCCGCTGCTGGTCACGCAGGTTGGAAGCGATGAGGTTGCGGAGAGAACTACAAAAGCAATTAAAAGGGAGTTCAGGGCACTGGGGCGATGGACCGGAGGATCAGGAGCACAGGCAGTGTTCTCCTCAGTCCCCGCCGTGTCGGGATGAACACTGAGAGGATCAGAACACACCTGACCAACACCTGGCTCAGGGGTTGGGGCCAGAGCTGCCGTTTGGGTTTGCCTGTCGGGGCTGGATCAAAACTCTTAGCTTGCCTTATGGATTAGATGATGCCAGTGACCTCAGAGAACTGAGTGCGTATCTCCTTTCGTTAACACAGAACACACACACCTGGGCTGCCACCTTTAATCCCTTTATAAAAGGAAAAGCAGAATAAATGCACGTGGAGAATGGGCACCTAGAGTGGCTACTTTCAGCTCTTCCACGGGACTCGAGTGGTGTTTTATGGCATTTATCCATGCTACCAGAAGCAACTGTTGCACATACCGGGAAACCATCACACAGTGTGGCAGTAAGACTGGACAAGCGGCAATATTTGCATGAAGTAGAGATTTACTGCTACGATAACACTGGACCCCAAAGCCAGGTCATGCACAAGTGGGAAACACATCAGGAAACGGGTCTTTGAAAACAGAGACCAGAGAGAAAGAACCTGGATCCAGGCAAAAATAACACCCTGAAATAAAGGCCTGTGAATAAATGCATGGAAGCAGTGACATGTTTTCTGGTCTAGGTGAAAAATCAGCAAGAGTTTCTCAAAATCAATCTGCTCTCCCATCAGAACTCTAGCTCCGTAACTGAGAGCAATGCACTTGTAAGCTTATCTGGAATAAACAGAATGCTCAGCATTGCTCAATCAAGGCAATACTTTCAGGTCAGCAAAATTCATCTTAGATCACACCTGTCCATTCAACTTAACACTATTTTTTGCAACTTTGAAACAAGAAAACTAATAGCAGCTGAAAAACTCTCAAATCAGCATTGGCGTGAATAACCTGACAGCTCTTTATGGAGTGGTGGAAGGAGAATGGAGGAAGGTGTTCTAGCAAAACTGAAATGATGACCCACTGCAGAGATGCTGTTTTTAGAAAGAAATTATTTTCAAGGAGAATTGAAGTTATTGGAATATTCATATTTTCCACCATCAGCCCTGGCCCTCGCAGTCGGAGCAAGAAGTGAGGGAAACAGGGACAGTTTGTGAAGCTCAGCAGTTAGTGGGTGAGACACTGGGTACAGTCCTGGAGGGACCATTTCTTTCGGTAGTGCATGAAGTTTTTCACATGTTGGTGCTCATCCTGGACTGGCTGTTAGCTGGAGTAAGCTCCCCTTGGCTACCTTCTCTTGGAGGAGACTGCAACAAGACCAAAACACATCCCAGTTAGTGATGTGTAAATACCCTGGCAGAGTGCTCCCTGAGAGACTAAATGAAGCACGGGTGAAGCACAGCACGATACCTGCACGGGGAGAGCATACCCCCAGCTCACATATAATGATGGCTCTGCAAAAGCTTTGTGTTTACAACTTCTATAGTTACAGTGCTTAAGAACTGTTCCTAAAAAAAGTCAAACCATAACCTTTAAGCCACACTTATTTACTATGTACAAGGTGCTGCTGGCCCCAGAAGTTGGATCCTATCTGGCATTTAGTTATCACAGAGGTTAATATACTACAGAATTTAACACATTCTGTGGCAGATGGCATATCCTCCCTAAGGGCATTTTTTTGGAACTGCATCCTGGAAGGAAGACTCCAAGCAATTCATGCATTTTTTCCTTCCTCTACTGAAAAAAAATATACTCTAAACACTCTTTGTTTTGATGAGATAAAAGATATGTGTATCAAGAATTAGTTGGAATGAACTCAAGCATATAAACTTCAAAGGACATTCTGTGTTGCACAAGCAGGTCAATGTATTGGCTACAAATGCTTGTTCCCTATATGTGTAGTATTTACTATGATAAGAATTTGTCCAATCATGAGCACAATAAATCCATTCCTCTCCAGAATCCTGAATTTGCCAGCTTTTATAGTTTTGCTTTAAAAAAAAATTTAAAAATCTTAACACTGTCTCAAAGTCTACACTTAACACGCCCATACCTTGACATGTATCTGGTTGCGCAGGACTGCAGCTCGCAGGATCATCGCTTTGGCACGTCGCTGAAACTCTTTGCCCATTAGTAAAGACTTCTCAAAAGTTGTGCTGCGCTGATCTACATCTCGAGCATAAAGAATCTGTAACCAATACAGAGAAGTGTACACAGGAGCTACGACAGGGTTCCACACAAGGGAACACAGCGAAGGTGCCACGGAGCCCGAGCGTACACTCGGAGCAGCCTGACTGGAAACACCACTCACAACAGACAAATGCGACTTCAAAGTGTCCCAGGAATGGAGAGTTTCTAATCTCAGTACAGCTATTCAGTTTACAATCTGTGGTTCAGACGCACTCACCTTACTGTGCGAGTCTATCCTGGCATTGATCAGTCCCTCCAGGATTAGCTGAGTAAGTTCATCTTCCAGAGCAGCTACCGTGGTATTAAAAGCCGTGGCCATCTTGCGCATATCTGCTGACACATAGGGACTGAAGTACTAGGAAGAAGAAAATATTCAGTTGCCCTCTGAAAAACCATGGTAAAAGCAATTACAAAGAGACGACCTATCTCACTGTTCATCCACCTCTCACGATTACAGGAACAATTACCTGGATAAGGGCACGATTTCGAATCTGTGTATAAAGTGTCCTGACATGAGGTGCAAGGTACATATCCAGCAGTAGGTTGTCCTGTGTAAAAAAAAAAACACATCAGAAGCCGAGACACATACATTATTCCTATGTTCTGAAACATATAAATGTACATACTTGAACCTTAAGGGTATTCCACCATAGCAAGACAATACCATAAAACAAGAATGAAAAAAAGAACTAGCAATATATTTCAAAAATTTAACATTTCTCCTCATCCTCTACTGCTAAAGTACTCCCAATTTCCATCCACCACATCAGGAGACAGAAGACACAGAAGAGCTGAGCACTTTTAGTAGCTACCTTTAACAGTCCCTGCTTCTCACAGAAGACTGGGCGAAGGGAACTTTCAGGGTCTGTTCTGCACTGCTCCCCTGCAACTCACCTTCATCTCATCCAGCATCTTCAGGCATGAAGCATATTTAGATTCATAAAACTTGAAGATGATGTCACGAACCTGTGGTTCCAGCTCCAAAAACAATTTGAAGGAGCTACAGATAAAGACAGCAGCAATCAGACCACTTAAACACCCCACAACCCCATCACTCCAAGTTGCAAGGCTACAAACTCTCACTATCATTTCAAGATTCCAAGAATTTACTCTCTAACAGACCAGACAGCCCGTTTTCAGCAGGGCCGGGAGCCTGGAGCACAGAGCGATGCAGCACAGCATCAGAGCTGTGGTGAAGGAAAGAAAGGGACTTTTGACAAACCAACCAGTAGAAGTGTTTCTCCACACAAAACAACAAAAGGAGTGGGAACAGGCCAAAATTAGGGTATACCACCACAAAAAACATGAGCCACATGTGTGCACATTCTGTAGCCTGTGTTGACCAGCGTTGTGTTCCCTTTCAAAGCACAGCCTGCACCGAGTACAGCATGCCACTGTCTCAGGAAAATAACCCATCGTAAGTGTGGGAGATCTTTGGGATGCACACTCTTTCTCAGGGGTCTCCCAATTCTCCATCACAGATTTCTGAACCTTGGGATCTCACCCTATGAATCAGCCAATAAAATAGTCAAGGTAACAACCTTTTTTCCACATTAATTTAAAATTAGTGGTTCCATACACTTAGTTGACGGGAATTCAGTATCACTGTAACTCAATCTACAACACACAAATATCCATTTTCTTTTGTAATTCTCTTTACCTTGTATGTGTCATTGTTAGATTACACCGCAAGTTGTATTAACGATTCTGTTGGATCTGACCTGGGTTGGAAATTTCCGTTATACTATGAAAATTTCAGCTGTGATTAAGCACCGTGTTTTAGACAGTGAAACGTCACTTAATGCTAAAGCCAAACTAAGGCTCAGTGATTCTTTCTCTCCTGGATGAGAAAGCTACTGCTTGCACCGAAATCCACCCTCAACCGAAGTTCCATGTCCCAAAAGACGTCCAGAACATACAAACCATTCTCGAGGCATCACTTACCTGCTGGAGATAACATTTCGTTGCAGTTCCTGACGGTCAAAGGTAGCAAGGGCGCAGAGACCACCATACACAGCCACATTGCTAGGAGATAACAGCTGGAGAGAAAGAGCACTGTCACTGGCTGCTGAAATGGCAGGAGGCTGGAGTTAAGTATCCTGTCCCAGGCCTTTCCTTCACACAGTGACAAGATTAGACCTTGTCAAATGCAGTGAACCCACTCAGCATGCTCTTAGGTATCCACCCAGAGCCCAAGGAGTGATTATCCACTGCTAAGAGAGCAGAAACAATTTCCAACAGCCAGTCTTTAGACTGAGCTACACAGATGCACAAATCTCACAGGTAATCCCTATGTGAGCTAAAGTAGATCGTTTAGAGAACCAAAGAACAGAGACTTTAAAAAAAAACCCAAACCAACCACAGTTCACAGGACCACCAAACTATACAGGAGTGCTCCAAGAATAACTAAAATATCTGAATGTTCCAGCCTAATACTTAGAAGAATTACATCCCCTGCAAGACCTGCACAGAGCTCCCTCTTGGTCCTCACCTCAGGGAAATCACAGTGATCAAACGATGCCAACAAGAAGCACTTTGCTGCCTGTTTGTACTTCCGAGCAGCTAGTTCAGCCAAGCCTAAGAACCAGAAAAAGTTAGTGCTTTGTTTATGACAGCATACAAATTAGGAGAAATTGCAAAATCTGGGGAGAAGGACAGGCCCCCACATGGTTGCTAGTGCCTTCACTATTGAAATGAAATGAGACTCTCAGTATCTAGCATTCTTTGAACTACGTTGACTCACACTGGCATCCTCTCTGAAGAAACTTAGGGAGATAGAAGGAAATGGCAAAAACAAGTCAGCAGTTCCAGCTCATCAGCTTTACTGAATTTTGCATTTCTGGTGAGAAAATATAAAGTCTGTCAAATCTGAGAGAAAAAATGAACCACGCACACACTGTTGTCAAAGAGCCCTATGGACAACTGACAGGCAGAAAGATGGGCAGACAATACAGGAAGCTGAGGATTCACTCACCTGCTGCACATTTCAGCTTGGTGAGAATTGCTTGTGTCTGGCTGTCTCTTTCTCCTCTTTGCTAAAGGATAAGAAAAAGCAGTGGTGAGCAAGCAGCACGAAAAGCATTTTGATTATAACTGTCCCTGGGATATTTCATCCTAGTAATTAACTTGCAAATCTCAACAGCAGGGTAACTTCATCTATTTGTCTTGGGAAATATGGCAAGGACTGAGGATGGGAAGTTTCTCTGTTTCTACCATGAGTCAGATTTTTTTACACACGTATCACGGGAGAAAAGCAACAATGATTCTCAAAAGAAACAGTATAGCAGCCAAGGAGGCTGGATTAGAGGAAGAACAAACTCTAAAATGAAGAGAGTCTTACAGAGAGCAAGTCGTAAAAGGGGAAAGGAAGAAATAAATTTTACAAATTTTGGAGACAGAAAACAAAGTGAAAACTCATGCAAGTTAAAAAGCAGGACCTTACTTCTGCAATTTCTGGTGTAGTCTCAGCTTTGCTTACATAGTTCACAACGTGAGACCAATTCTGGAGGTAGACACTGACCTGCAGAGAGCCAGAAAGAGTGTAGAACAGGCATGAACAAATGGTGCTACTTAGATAAGCAGTATCACTGCAGATACAAGAGGTATAACCAGAGCAAAGTATGGGTGGACTTTACAGTAGATATCAGAAAGACACCAGGTACCATTTCCTGTAAACCTTCCCACCTTGATGACATTGAGACACATGTTGATAACATGTTTAGCACTGGTGCAGTAATCACGGGCTCGCGAGTAACACTTGAGAGCGTTGCTGAGGTCCCCACAGTCAAGGTAATGATCACCCAAGTCATCATGGCCTCTCCTGGAGCACAGGAATTAAAATACCAATTAACTGTGCGCTCAGAAAGAAACACAGTCGGTTTGCTCCAAACAAGTAACTCAACACACTGACCTAAGGCACCGAATGCAGTTGACATCCTGTGTTAGGTACCTGGAGGAGCAAAATGCTCTTCCTTGCTCCAGCAAAGCCTTCTGCATCTCACCTGATACTCTCCTTGATGGAGTTCCCTTTGTAATTTTTCAGATCTGTGTCGAGTTTCTCCAGTTTAAGAAGAGCTTTTTTGCGTGTAGCTTCAACCCAAGCTGTGTCAAGAGGAGGAGGTTCAATTCCACTATCAGGGACAGCATCAGGTGTATTCTGCAGTTCTCTGAAATGAAAGAGTTTGAATGGGATTATCATCCTGCAAATTCTTCTGAACAGAGGTCGGCTAAGTACCTGGCACTGTTACCCTAACAAACAGTGCTGCACATACAAAACAGACCACAGAAAAAACAAGGATGGTGGGGATAAAATAAAAAGACTGCTAAGATTTCCAGCGAAATCCAGTAGCATAAGCATCACAAATGTTTACAACAACTTCTCAGAATCATCCTAATGATCTTTTGCAGGTCTTTTTCTAACAAGCAAGTCATTGCTGACTTTAAAGAAACAACATGCTCTATAAATCAACTGAAAGCAAGTTAGTAACAGTGCTGCAATGAATTATTACATTATATGAAAGCATTTAATGACTAAAGAGTCACTGAATCCAATCAAACATCTACGTGGGACGCAGCACGCGCGCGTTTACGAGTTCTCTCCCCAGCTATATTGCAATGGCGTGATAGCAAAGCTGCACTGTGCAGATGTTATCCAACTTGTTTTTCCATCCAGCTCATCCAATATTTTAAACAGAAGAACACATTCTGAGGTTTTTTGGGGGTTTTGGTTTGGTTTGGTTTTTTTAACAGTCCTTTTCACATATAAGAAAGCAATGGACATACTGCCACACATACCTGGTAAAGACTCCCAGGGCAAAACAGACAAGAAATCCACAAAGATGCATAGCAGCACAAAGAATGCAAAGAAAGAAGCATGGTGGATAACTGAAGTACCAAAGGCAACTGTTGATATCAAATCCTGGAATGGCGGGGGGGGTGGTGGTGCAGAAAAACCAAACCAAAGCAAACAGATAAGGTTTTCCTTTATGAACACAAGAGCATCTAGAAGAGGCTTCATCTCCATAATCTACCTGAGGAAAGACAACTGTGTTCGTTAATATTTGAAGCAGTTGCAAGGACTAAACTCTCCCCAATATCTACCTGTAGCTTTTTAAAACACTAAGACGTCAGAATGAGAAAATGTCTTCTGTGTTTAATCTTTTAAAAAAAAGCTGGAGGGCTTTCAAAACAGCACGAGACCTTAGGCCTGAACACACATATTTCACTGCTACCGAATTCTAAGAGCAAAGACAATTTGCATAAGGACATGCCAAGTCCCCCACTGTGGCACATCGATCTCAGCTCAGTCAAAAAAAGCTCCCCAGGTTCCCATGATCTCTTAGTACCTGGTGGCCTCAGACAATTTTCTGTGGATTTCTTCGTACACATCAACGTTGAAAGTTCTCTGGACAAACGACAGTGCCATCTTGAGAGCTTCCACCCGCAGCTGTGGGCAGTGATCAGCAATGAACTGCAGCCGCTCAATTCGCATCAGACCACTGTAGCTCGACGCATACTGCTCCAAATCCTGCAAACAAAACCTGGTCTTAGAAGGCGAGGATGGCAACACTAAACCAGGCTACCACACTGTAACCTGCACGGGTTTTCCTGCACTCCTGACCCCTTCAGCGAGGGCAACATGACTCAGGCAATGCAAAGTTAGGTAAGATTATCCCATCTCAGCCTTCTTCAAACGTTGGTAACCTCCTCAGAAACATTCAGCACATTACAATTCACCTTTTTTATTTCAGTAGTGATGCTGTCCATTAAGGCTAATCAGCCCACCCACTTTAAGCACCAGTTACATCACCTGTTAATAACTTTGTCAAGTTCCATCATTTGAGCTGAAGTTTCCTAAACCAGACAACCATTACAGATGTAGTTTTTCCTTGAAAAATATTTTCCATATGGCAATTTGCATTATTTTGTTTATACTGATTTCTTAAAACATCCCCTTTGAGAACAAACAGGGGCTCTTACTCTTGAGGAAGGATCTGAGGTTTAAATTCTGAACACTGAACAGATTTTACGCCTTAGGGTGGTGGGGAGAAGAGAAGCACAAAATGTACAGTAAAGATATGTCATTGCTGGAAGATTTCCTAAAGACAGGACTACACAGGCAAACCACCACAGCACAATGTCCAGGACAAAGCCGAACAGCCAGGCAGCAGGAAACACCAGACTCAGGTAACCTGTCCACATTTAAATGCATCCTGTGTCACCTCTAACTCCCTCACCCCTGTGTGTCTGATTTTAGATACCGCTATAGATGTTACAGTAGCATTTTCTAACATGATTCTTGCCTGATTCAGTGCAAGAATAATCTTGCTCTGAAATTGAAAAATGACTATGTGCACTGAAAATTTCTACTTAGGATTCCTGCTTTATTTCCTACAGAACTTGAAAAATACAAAGGCAGGAGCATTCTTTCTTCCACAGTTTTATACCTGATGGTGCACAGTACTCCTGAATCCCTGAGCAAGTTCACTTCACTGCTCAGCTCTTTGAACATGAAAGGGGAATTACGGTCCTTCAAGTCAGTTACAATGAAAAGAAAATAACTAATTTTTTGTGGAATACTTAAGATGCTATAGTAATAACAAAAACCTACAGGTCACAATGTAGTTCCTTCCTGACTCTAGCTTCAGAACAGAACTGAAATGCAATGAAATCAAAAAAGGTATCAGGTCACATGCTGAAAACAACCAAACAAAAAACAACAAAAACAACCCAGAACTGATATAAGCAAATACAGCCGTTTATAACTCTACAGCCCTGTGGGTTTTAGCCTGTCTCCAGAGGATCAAACAACGAGAGTTCTACCCTAATTATATACTTAAGGCACCTGATCCTTGCTCCTCAAAGAACAAGCCTCAAAATAAAGGAACGATGTCTCTGTAAGTAATCAGAGAAGTGTTCAAGTATTTCAGAACAGCAACTGTGTCAAACAGGCAGCACCGAGCAAGTCACAAAACAGAAATTCCTCCTTCATCTTGGAAGGAGCAGTAGGGGTCACTACCTGACAAGGAGCTACAGAAGAGGTCGCTGCTATTCTTACCTCACTCTGCTTTGAAGAGAATCTATTAAATAACAATTTGACAAGGAGTAAAATGAGGGAGTTTTTCAAAAACCTCAAAGGAAGAGGCCATGACAAGTAAATATAACCCACTAGCCCTCAACCAGCACGTACCAGAGTGGGGTTCTCCACCACATAGTTGATATCAGGTGCATTTTGCTGATCTTCTTGTGGATCTACGTCAATCTGCATGGGCTCTACTGCACCCTAGAAGAGCAAAAGTAGCTTGTTACATTTGAGCAGGAAACAACTATGTGATTCAATCTATTAAGGACTTGCTTAAATACACACTAAACTTTAAAAACAGAAAAGCACCCCTTCGTCTTTAGACGCGTTTAGGACTTTTCTCTAGCAACACCACCACTACTCAGGCATTAACACCCAGCTCAAGAAGCTCCAAAAGTCAAAAAGTACCCAAAAAACTTATCAGAACCTTTCGAAGATGCTTTAACACTTAAAAGTAGTAATTTGGTTTTTTTGGGGGGAGTGGAATATATATAACTGTTATGCTTTTTTAAAGTATTAAAAAACAAACAGAAGGCAGACTGGCAATTCCACAGTTTCTGTCAAATATTGGGGAAAAATGTATCTGCGCTGCAAAAATTTACCATCAGCTGAACTATCCTACTATTGTTATTCAAGTCCAACTGTTTAGGTAGATTCCCTTTTGCAAGAACAACAGAATTCTGTTCTCCCAGTGTATCTTCCACTGCTTTGGACCACATGAGGAATCACACCGGCAGAGTGACCTCAGCACAACCCCATCAGTGCTGTACTTGCACGTGATCCCGTTTAAGACCAATTTACTGTGCACTCCCACAAACAAAACCAGTCTTCTATCACAAAATTATTTTCCTCCCCCTAGCCAGAAGTGTGCTGAGCATCGCCCCTAGGTATTACTGATTTGAAGTCAGGAAAACCAAGCTGAACATCCTCTCATAAAAAGCTGAATATGTGCAGATATTACCATAAGCAACACCTGATTTAGGGTAAATTGCATGAGCCGACCTTAAAAAGGGCAAACATGCCAACCACCTTGCTCGCACCAACACCAAAGGTCCATGATTTTATTGATTTTGCTGTCTGTTAAGAAATTAAGATAGAGGGGGTTTGGGGTTGGGTTAGTGGGGTTTTGAGGGTTTTTTTGTGAGATCTAATAGGGCAGATCCAGGTTTCCTAACTCTAAAAATTGATGCATCTGGTATTCACCCACAGGCTGGTATGTACCAAACACGCACATATCCCAACGCTAACGCAAAAGCTCCCAAAATCTGAACAACCAGCAAGTGAAGCACATGAAAGTTTGTTTCCTAGTTTGTTATTCTCTGTGTGAAGGAAAGGGAAGGAGGATGCAAAAGAAAGTTTGATTGTCCGGCTCAGCACTCAGGAAGCCTGTGCACGAAACCATTTAAGTCACCTTATCTTGAGACCGTTACTTTTCCCATTTTTATCCACCTTCTCTCTTTATCTCATAAACACTAGGTGTCAGGGTTGCTTTTTTCAGGCTGTGTTTGCCTACCACAGTAAAAACACGAGACGGCCTCCTTAGAGATCAGCATCACAGAAACCAACAGGGGAACAGGATTATCTGTGCCTTGCAGCTGCCGGGCTGCGCCCCGCTCCTCTCCTAACTCGCAGCCAAGGAACAACACAGCGAGGGGGCTGGAAGTTCACCGAGGTTCGGGAACTCAGACATTTTCAAGCTAAGTCTTTACTTTGGAAGGAAGATGCAAGGTTGACTTAGGAACCGCTCATAAATCCAATAAAATAACGCCCCCTCCCCACGATCTCCTGAGCCCAGGGGGACACCCCGCAGGAGGCTGCCGGAGGGGCGCGGTGCAGACCCGTCCCCCGGAGCGATGCCGCACTGCCCCCCACCCCCCGGACAGACCCGGCTGGCTGCTGACCGCCCGCCCAGGCCCCTGCGCCTCAGCCCGGCCCCGCGNCAGGGCACGGCTGGGCCGTGGCAAGGCCGCGCCACGCTTTCGGACACGGCGCGGGAGGGGCGCGGCCGCGGCGGGCCCCAGCGGAGCGGCGGTGCCGGGGCAGCGGGAGGCGGCGGGCCCGTANTCTCCTAACTCGCAGCCAAGGAACAACACAGCGAGGGGGCTGGAAGTTCACCGAGGTTCGGGAACTCAGACATTTTCAAGCTAAGTCTTTACTTTGGAAGGAAGATGCAAGGTTGACTTAGGAACCGCTCATAAATCCAATAAAATAACGCCCCCTCCCCACGATCTCCTGAGCCCAGGGGGGCACCCCGCAGGAGGCTGCCGGAGGGGCGCGGTGCAGACCCGTCCCTCGGAGCGATGCCGCACTGCCCCCCACCCCCCGGACAGACCCGGCTGGCTGCTGACCGCCCGCCCAGGCCCCTGCGCCTCAGCCCGGCCCCGCGGACCCCGTTCCTCTTCCTCCGCCGCCTCGTCCCACCCTCCCCGCGCCCCCCCGGCGGCACGCGCAGCGCCAACCCCGACGACGGGCCGCGCGGATGCCGGAGGGCGCTCGGCCGGGCGCTGCTCCTCGCGAACGGCGGCGGAAGCGACACGGACAGACCCGGCGGGAGTGAGCGAGGGCCCGGGACCACCCGAGAGCGGGGCCCCGGCGGGGGAGGTCGCGCCGCCTGAAGGCCGCGGCAGGGCACGGCTGGGCCGTGACAAGGCCGCGCCACGCTTTCGGACACGGCGCGGGAGGGGCGCGGCCGCGGCGGGCCCCAGCGGAGCGGCGGTGCCGGGGCAGCGGGAGGCGGCGGGCCCGTACCTGCAAGTTAAAGACCTGGACGGGCAACGGCATCCTGCCCTCGCGGCCGGCACTTCCGGCTCACCGCCCCGCCCCGGCCCCCGCCGCGCCTTCCACTTCCGGGTTGCGCGACGCCGCCGCCAGACCGCATCCGACAGGTGAATCCCTTAAAGGGGCCGCGGCCCGTCTCGCCTCTCCCGCCGGCGCACCGGGCGGCGCTGGATCGCGCGGGGCTCCCACCGCCCGCGGGCCCCGGCCGCGCTCACCGGGCCACGCC
>VZTO01008170.1:107843-118564 GCA_013400615.1 Syrrhaptes paradoxus | reverse complement strand
GGGCCCCCGCCCCGTCCCCAGCGCCCCCCGCGGCGGCGGGACCCTCCGCAGAGGGCGGTGGCGGAGGACGGCGCCGGCCCCAGCTCCCCCTCCCCCGGCCCCGCAGCTCCCTCCCCGGGCGCGGGGGTGTCTCTCGGAGCCCCGCGGAGGACAGGCCCCGCGCCCCAGGGCCCGGGCGAAGCTGTAAATCCCGGCTGCGGATTTTCCCGTCTGCACCGCCCCGCTGAGGAACAAAGACGCAGCAGCAAAAACCCCGCAGAGGAGTCCTGGGTTCCTCCACCTCTCCCCGGGCTCTGCCCGAGCGCACTCCTGCAGCAGGACGGTCCCAGGCTCGGCTCCTCCCTCACCTCCTGCCCAAAGCGCTGCCCAGCACCCGCAGCCTCCCCCTCCTCGCCTCCTGCCTGGGGCACAGGTGCCCCCTTTCCCTGCTTTTATCTTCGCTCAGAACTCAGCTCAGCCACCGGTAACAGCGTTCTAGCTCCAGGACAGACCCCAGGACCTGCAGGAGCAGAGAGCTCTGCAGCAGCAGGCCCCTCCCTCCCCATCAGCCAAACATCCGGCAAAACACAAAAGCTCTTTATTAAAAAAGCAGAGCAAAACGCCCTGGGAAAAATCACAAACACAAACCAACCCGTCCACACAAAGTTTCTTCTTCCCCGTGCCTGATAAAATACCTACAGCCAGTGCTGTAGGGGCTTGAACCCTGCCCAAAGCCCCCTGTCCAGAAGGAAACAGACACTGCGCAGCGCTCGGCCCTGCAGAGCTGTTTCTGTGCGTAACAAACGCCGTCTCCTGCCCTCGGAGGGGCAGGGTGAAAGAGACCAAGAGCCCCACCAGCCCCTGCTTCCAGGGGTCTCTGAAAGCCCAGGGGAGGCAGAGGGTGTGGTTCCAGGAGCTTTGGGACCCCCTGAGCACAGAGAATGGTTCCCACCTCCAGGGAATGGGAAATGCTGCTGCCCGTCCTTCATCCGGTTTCACTGAACAGCCCGGGCATCCCAGTGCTTCAGAAGGACCACTGCCCCGGGAACACACAGCCCCCGGTGACACCAGGGTGTGCCGGCAGACTGGTGCTGTCTGTATAAAGGGACACAGAAACTACTTCAAATGCCATCGCAGTGCAGGGAAAGGGCTCCACGTCATGAACAAAGACCCATGAGCCTCTACCCAGCCCTCGATGGTTGTTTCCTCCTCTCCTTTGTGTGGTCAGGAGCAGGGTTTCTGAAGAGCAATTTTCTGTGTCGGCAAGTCTTCATGTCACTCCCCCCTGACAAAGCTGTCCCACTTAGAAAGAAGGGGCTGTACCCGAGGTGCTCACCCTCTTCCTGACAGCAGGTATCTGCGTTCTTTACGCCACGCTCTCATTTCCCAGAGCTGTTGGTTCCCAAGGGGGAGCCCTGCACATATGCCATGATGGCATTCTGCAAGAAACTTGCTCGCTGGGCTTCTTCTTCCCTCATCCTGGAGATGTCAGCCTCCTTCCTTCTCAGCTTCTCCAGCAGCACAGAGATTTCACCTTCTTTGTCCAGCAGTGCCTCGCGGTGACTACTCGACAGGGCTGTGAAGGAAGAGCTGCGTTAGTAACGAAACCCAGGGTGCCCCAGAGCAAACAGGAACATGTTGCAGCCACAGCCAAACGGAAGCAAAATGATCGACAGGCAGATGAGAGAAGCTGCAGGAGACAAAGCAAGGGGTTCGCACAGACAAGATGTTACACTTCACTGTGCAGGAAATCCAAACATTTTGCTTGCTGTGCAGCTCTGGATAGTTCTGTGAGTCTTGGTGTCTACAAAATGAGGACAAGCATCCCTGTGACTCGCGGCTGTACGCACAGGCTGTGATCAGCACCTGTGAGGGTAGCTCTGCTCCAGGCCCACTGCAGGGTAACTCACTGTTACCATTTGAGAAGCACGAAAGGATCCATCACCTTTCAGCTGCCTCTCCAAGGCGGCAATCTTCTCTCTCAGCCCATCCTGTGCTGTGCGTTCAGCCTGCAGGCGTCCAATCTGCTCCTGTAGCTCCACCTTCACTTTATTCACCTCCGTCACTTTCTCCTCTTCTTTAATGTTCAAGTCCTGACACACAAAGACAAATCCATGACCAACCAAACAATTTCAGCAGCTTGTTCTACCGTGTGGTGATCACATACTTACTCCAGTCCCAATTACCTGCTGAAGCTCCTCCAGCCGCCTCCTGAGTCCGTCCGCATGCAGGCTCAGCTGATTGGCCTTGGCGTGGGCCTCAGCAACCATTTGTTTTTGCTTAAGGCAGCAGTTCTGAGCTTCATCCCGTGACTCTGTCATCAGCCGCAGCTTCTCTTCTAGGTGTTCTAGTCGTTGCTGCTGCAAGACAAAAAGGAAAATGAAAATCCACCAGTCACATTCCATCCCTGCGACGGGATTCTCCCCCTTTTGTTCCCAACACAGTGAACCCTTGGCTGAGTCACTGAAGAACAAACACAGGGCTCAGCCACGACCGATACGGCGCTTCTGCCTTGCATCTGGGCATGAACATAAGCTGCTTTCAGCTGCCAGGAAAAACATTTTGATGGAGATGGTGTGAAGCCCAGCTCACTTGCCGAGAAACAAGAGGCATGTCCTCGGCAGAAGCACCAACACCACCGTCAGCGTTTATAACTAATGCTCCGTCTTCACTTCCTCCACATCCCAAACGGCTCTGGAACACCACTGTACGCAGCTGAACAACCGCTGTGTCCCACCACGGGCACACACGGCAGTTTTTATATTCCTGTAACTACGGAAAGCATTTTCTTTTGTGATATTACATGTAAGTAAATATTCTAATAGTTTGGGTGTATTTTTCTCATCCCTTGTTCTCTTTCACAGGGCGTTGCCTGCATTACTATTTTCACACAGATTAATTCTACAGCGACGTTTTTTATCCAGCAGCAGGAGCCACCTGCAGAAATCCCTGAGTCCAGAGAAACAGGAGCAGCCCATGAAAGCTGCTGCTACACAGGATTGATGTCTGGCTGTTAGCTTCAAAAGTTATCAACTTAAATTAAATCTTTTATGACAATATCCACATTAATTCTGTTGCTCCAGGAAAGCAGAGAGCAGGGGGGACAGTGGTTACCTTCTGGAGACAATTCAAAGCTATTTGCAGGCCCATGAAATCCAGAGAGGGGAGTTGCTCAGCAGTTCCCTGAGATAGAGACACAGAGGCAGGGCCCACAGACAGGTCCTGTCCTTACCTCCTCAAACCGTGCCTGATTCCGGACTTTTATTAACTCCTCCTCCGCCTGGCCTCGCTCAGCGAGTGCAGCTGCTTTGACTTGGCTCAGCTCCTGCCACAGAAACACGACAGACCATCCCAGAGAAGCTGCAGCACTGCAACACGGACCAGCCTCCTCCTGCCATTGCCAGCTGAGCACTCCTGGAGCATCCGTTCTCACCTCCTCCAGAGCTATCCTGACGGCCTCCAGCCTCTGGATCCTGTCCTGCATGGAACGTTCACTGGCCTCCATGCGCTGTGTCAAATGATCCACCTGCAAAGCAGCAGAATCCATGGAAGTGCCAGAAAACCAGTCCCACCTCCAGGCACAGCAGTGTGGTCATTCGGCGTGAGAAAGAGCATCCTCCCTCTGACCAACCTACCGCCAAGGAAAACGTCTGACCTCCCTCAGAGCTCCGCTAGGAAACTGTGATATAAAGAGAATCTGGCCTCTAGAAACTGGGAACATCAGACAGAAATCCCTTCCAGGCCCAGATGAAAGATACCAAGTCCAAGCTCTCATCCTCAAGGTGCATGCAAACACCACAGATTCATTTTCTGGTTGTAATGCAGCTAAAAATCTTCCTGGCCTGTTTTACAAGATTTCAAAGTCTTCAAATAAATCTCCTGGTGTAACTCATTTTTTGAGAGATTTCACACCTCAACAAACACTCCAAAGAGAGCTGATGACAGCCTTTTATCCTGTCCACACTCAGACAAAATCCCCCGAAACATAACAGAGAAGGAACCAGCAAGCTGAGCCCCGTTAAAGGATTGGTTGTATAGAGCACGTATGTCTCCATTTCCTCCATCAATGCATCTTTATTTCCGTGAGCACCACCAGACTGCTTATTCATAATGACCTCTGTGCACAGCAAGACGGACACACGGACCAGCCTCCAAGCCTCTTTGGAGAATCACGTACCACTCTGGTCCACACTCTTGCAAGCTACAAGGTCTCACTAGCTGGGTAGAATGTCTTATCATTTCTTCAGCTGGGCTCTGCTTGTAGAAATGGGCTATTATTCCCACAGTAAGTCCAAGCCCACTCATTTTTAAACTTGTTTAAGAGCAGCTGACAGCAACAACCTCCCGTGATGCCTGTACATGAGGACCAAAGACAGCCTAACCTCAGGATGCTGCAGAAAACCCACTCTTACCTCTTTTACCCGAAGGGATTCCATGTCTTCAAGGCTTTGTTTAAATCTTCTCTTCTCCGTTTCCAGGTGTTCTGCAGATTAAAAGCAGGCATATCACCATTATGGCATTCCTGCTATGCTGGCTACATTTAGTCTCACAAACTCTTCCACCCTTTCTCCTCGGCTGCCTTGCACCACTGACTCATGGAGTAATCCCAAACCACAGGTGTCCCTGAGCCGCTCCTGCTCCTCCACTCACCCTCAGCCTGCACGGCCCGCAGCTTCAGCTCTGCTGTTGTGTTCGTCAGATCTTGTTTTACCTGGAAAAGCTGATCCTGCTGAACTCTGCACTTCTTCTCCAGTTCATCCACCTACAAGGAAATTACCACTACAAAGGATTTTCTTTTCCTATTAGGAGAGAAAGTTGTCTGTACAGAAAAAAAGGACGACAGCAGAGGATGTACACACAGAGCAGAAGCGAACAATGCCCAAGTCCCACTTCTCAGTCTTGGACTTACTTTCCTACCTGGTTTCTTAGAAGCAGATTTTTCTCATTGGCAGCAGACAAATCACGCAAAAGTTTGCCTTCCCGATCAGCACTTTCCTGCAAACAGAATCAAAATTAAGAACCCATACACACCCGAGTTCTTGCACTGCCAACCTACTCCAACCAACACCACCTCCAACCCAACCCACCTGTAAGCACCAGGGCTCCTCGCCACACCTAGCACTCACCTGCCTCGTCTACACAAGAACTGTGTCATGGCAGCTGTGCTTAACCCACCAGTGGTAAAAATCATGCTTGCCTATCCCCCCCAGCATCCCCGAAATCCCCACAAACCAGGCATGACCTGGAACCCTGCTCTCAAACCTGACTAGGGCTTGTCCAGCTCACCTGCTTCTGCTGCTGGAGCTCCGTGAAGTGGCACGCAGCCATGCTGGTCTGCTCCTGTTTCATGGCGCTCAGCAGCTCGCCCAAGTTGTGCACCTTCTGCTCCGACAGAGCCAACGCAGCTTCAGTCATCTGCAGCCTACACAGAGAAACACTTTCCAGAGCCCGTTCTAAGGGAGACACTTCCAGTGAGCTCTCTACAACACATGGTACAAGATGCTCACACATGTTTGGCAGCGGATGAAATCAGCCTCAATGAGGCATTTTTTGCCCCTGTAAAAGGACAGCGCTCATCTCTGAACTCCCAGGCTCTGCAAAGAGTGACCTGGGACGTTCTCAGATCCTGGCGTTCTGTTGCCCCATTTCCCTGCGTTACCTTCCATGAGCTGTTTTCCCCACCTGGACCCCTCCAGGATTTGCCCACTCTCACAGGAGAACAAAGCGGCTATTTCATACCAGTGCAAGGTGGTTCAAAATCAGGGACAGGATTTTAAACACAGGCAGCAGAAGCGATTTGCTCACTCTGTACGCGAGGGACAAGCCCACACCGAGGCACAGCGCAATGAAACCACCTTTACCTGCTGGAATTGCATGAGCCAGGCTCAACGTCTGATGTCTAAGCACTGTCACGTGCATACGTCTCTACAGAATCTCACGCTGCTTTTAGGCAGCTCCAGCTCATGGTTCCTGAGCATACAACCTTGCTGGTCAGGCTCCTCCACACCTGCAGCGGTTCTCAGAGGGTACTGCCAGACTCTTGCCAGGCTGTAACGTGTGCAAGGAACATGTCCCCATACCCATGATCCTTTTTTTTTTCCTTTTCACTCTCTGTAATTCACTTGCTCTTACACCAATGCACTGTAACTTTACTCAAAAGTAGGATAAATGTCTTGTGTGGCAAACCCAAAGGCCTGATCTGACTGCAATTTCTGGCAATTACTGCAGAACTAAGTGAAATAGTAAGCCAGCCACTCTACAGGATTACCCCCCTTCTTAACAGCTCTGCTCAGCACAGAACAGTGGGAAGACAAAGGTTTTCCTCCTCCGTACTTGGCTTTCAGTGAATTCATAAGAGAGAGTTGCTCATCCAGTGCTTCCTGCAGCTGGCTGACTCGTGCTGCAGACTTCCTGCATTTGGGGGGAAAAAAAAGGGTGGGTAATTTCTGCCAGGGAATGGAGAGGGCCAAATTCTGCCATCAAAGAGCAGAAAGCACTCAGAAATTCAACCCACCTGCCACTCCTGGCTATTTCTTCTCTCTGCTTGTCTATAGTGTCCATCAAATCCAAGAACTGTGAACAAGGCAAACATCAGTGAGAAAATGAACTGCATCAGCCGGAAGCATTGACATTTCTCATCTTTCTCTTCCTAGTGACAGTCAAAGTCAGGCCAAGCCACTCCACTGAAAGCAAGCGAACTGGAGGTTTGTCAGGTTCACTAGCCCACCTGACTGAGGCCAGCTAAAGGGACTCTGTACCACTAGGTGTGAGAAGGAAAACAGACTCATATTTCTAGCTTTTCACCACTTGGAAAATATCAAACCAAGAAAGCACGAATACAGGTGAAAAAGAAAAAACAAACCCCACAAAAAACCTCCTCCCGACTCCAGAGTGAATACGTTCAGCAGGACATGGGTCCATACGCGTACTGTCACAGATTTGATTCCGGGGCCACCTCGCTCAGAGGAAGGACACAACCCACTGAGCTATGCTGCGTGCCCATCCAGAAAGATGCATGTGCAACATCAGGCGCACAATAATCCTGTCACTGAGCGTTTCATGGCGAGACCGAGGGAAAGCACAGGATTCCAGCTGCCCCGTTTGAACTGCCAACACGTAAGACTGCTGACCTGCTTGGTCTTCTCGTCCTTCAGACTCAACACCTCCTTGGTAAGTACGTGCGCTCGGTTCTGGGTCTCGCTCAGGATAGTCTGACGGTCTTGGTTGTGAACCATGGCTTGTTCTGATGCAGAGAGAGAAGGAAAGCACGCGCATGTTTCTAAGCAACCAAAGAGCAAGCTCTGCTCAGACAGCGAGCGCTCAGGGTGACACCTGGCCACCAGCAGCACCAGGACACGAGCCCACGCAGAGGTGGAGCAGAACCCAGGAGAGCAGTGGCGGGGGGTAACCAACACCCCAGGCACAGGAGAGCCACTCAGCTCCACTGCAGGTTGGACAACAACAAAGGACGCTCTGCAGCAGCCAGATCTGAACTTGACTCAGAGGCAAACTAGAGCGTCAAGTTCTCCCCTGGTCACAGATTCACACAGCAACCTCCAATTCAAGCCAAACTATTTTCTCCTCTTGCCAGTAAAAGTGACACCTCGAGGCTGACCAGACCTCGTTAAAGGACAAGAGGAAGCGACGCAGGGCACTGTGTAAATGCGGCTGAGAAAGAGAAGGGAGGGGAGGAGAGACAGCTCTCTTCTGGGGCAGCAAGCGCCCTATACCCCTCCAGTGCTGAAATGGGAAAGGAGTTACTGATCTCTCCTGTGCAACAATACTTACCCACAGCTTTCAGGATGTCACTAGGGACGTTGTTCCCAGCCAGCTCCAGCCTCTTCAGGGTTTTGTTGCTGTGCAGGCAATTCAGCAAAGCTCGGCCGCCCAGAAGCCCAATATTATTCCAACGCAAATCTGTACAGAAAGCAAACTTTCAGTCCAGTAGTCACACATCTGCTGAAAAACACAGGGCTCAAGAGAAACCGCGCTTCTTATTAATCTACAAACACGGCTAACGAATCCCGGACAGTCTCAGCACAAACACAGGTGAATACTGTCTCCCTTTCCAAGATGAATGAGAGGGAGAGAAAACGACAGACAAAGCAAGAAAGGCAAGGACGAACCCTAAGTGCAGTAAAGTGCAGGAAGCCATTACAGTTCAAAAGGTACACAAGTCTGTCCCTCACATTTTCATCTCACGAACCTCCCTTCCACAACCACGGCGTGTGAATGAGAAAGACTCAGCACCAAGAGCCACATTTTCCTGAAGGAAGTTCTGGAAAAAATCCTTACTAAGGACAAAGCAAGCAGGAAGCAAGTCTCCGAGTCTGGGATGAGGCATGCCAACAGCATCCGCAAGTGGGAATGAGCCCTTCTCCTCCTCCGCTAAAAACTGCTCTGCTCCAAGCACACAAATCTTCACCCGCAGGTTTGGTTCCAGAGCCCCTTCACAGTTCCCGCTCTCCAAAGGCCGTGGGCTGTGACCCGTACTCCCTGCAGAGCACTCCAGAGAGAGGAGCTGGGAATGACACTGACCCGTTGGCAGAGATCAGGACAGGCTGCAGCAAACCCAAAGAGCAACGCGCGTGTACGTGCACATACACATCTGGGCAAAGAACTAGTCGCTCTCACCCAGTTCCTGAAGGCTGGTATTTTGTTTCAGTGCCACAGCCAGCTCTCCGGCCCCTTGATGGTTGATCTGGTTATTGCGCAGATCCAGCCGCTGGAGAAAGTTGTTTGCTCCCAGTCCTTGGCAGAAAAAGAAGAAGCCCTCCTCCCACATGCCAAGGTTGTTCCATTCCAAGATTAGGCTACGGAAAAACAGAGAGGGTTGGAGTTTACGGAGGAAACAGACAGTTACAAGAGCCTGAACGATACCTAAACCCTGGTACCCACTCAAGCACCCAGCTCTGCTAACGGAGACTCAGTTTCAGAGAGGCAGATGCTGCATGGGCCCTGCATCCTCCAAAAGAGCACCTCCAGTTTTCACTCCTTCACCTGTCCCACCCCTGACAAGGAATTGCACATTCCTCCTACCCAAAAAAATCCCTCCCTCAACCCTTTTGCAGTGTTGTGCTCCATCTGACAGGAGTAACAGAAAGAGAAGTAGATACAATTCTTTACCTCCTGATGGATTTGTTCTGCCTAAGAAGTTTTCCCAAAGCCTCAGCTCCCACAGTTCGCAGATTATTTCCCTGAAACAAAAGTCGCAGGTGATCAGCAGGCTATGCCCTGTCCCAATCCAGCTACCACATCAAACGCCACCGGAGCACCCCAGCTGTAACGCCGATTTCAGTCCGTCAAAGATGGTCTGAGCAACACTCGTTTCACAGATCAGTGAGCTTCCCAGGAGGAACAGCAGATACACACACCACTAGTCTTGTGAAGCATCGTGACTGAGAGCTCACAAAAATCACAGGACAGCACAGGATCAGCACGGCTCACGATGGGACAGAAAATGCTGGTTGTAGATAAGCAGAACCATTTCAACACACTCCATCAAAAAGGGCTCAGGTAGCACCAGCACAGAGGAGAAAGAAAGGCGTGATGCAGTTTAGGACGACAGAGTCAAGGGAACAGCTACATGCAGAGGAGTACAGGCAGAAAGCCACTCTCACAACAGAGTGACCATCCCATCTCAAAGCACATGCTGAGCTCCAAGCCCCAGGCTAGCTGAAAGACCCTGGCGAGCTGGATACACCCCACAGAAGTGCAAGTCAAACAACTTGTGACTCACTGACTAATACAGGAACCCAAAGAAAAGCCTACACTTACCTCATCTGACAAAAAATATACAGCAATAGCTTCCCATCAAAACAGACTGACTGAATAAAAACAAAGATAAGCTGCAAAGTAACCTTGGAAAGTCGTGACATGGTGCTAAGGAGGCAAGGACTGAGTCACTTGAGAACTAGAACTTTACAGAAGTACACATCTTGTAGAACAACCCTGCAGCAGGACTGCCTAAATTCTGATGAAGCTTGTGCTCCTATTTCCTCCTCCACCTCTTAATTTTATTTGAACAGACTCACCTTCAAATCCAAATATTTGACTGTGGTGTTGGAGCAAAGACCATGCAACAGAAGTTTTACACCTGAGTAGGAAAGAAAGCAGACAGTTGTTTATTTCATACAGGTAACCCCTCGTCCAAGCTGGAAGAGAAATCATCCTTTGAAACAGCCAGCTCAGAGGACATGGCTGTGACAAAACACACGGCCACCGCTGCTGGAAACCGCGAGCCTGAACTTTCAGGGCAGGAGATTTTGTACCTGTTCCCAGAGAAGGATGTGCCTGGGCAGAGGCTGCCGCCGCCCCGGGGACCTTCCTCCTGCCGCTATGGCAACAGCCCGCGCCGCCGGGACGCGCCGCCAGGACGCTCGCGGGCCCTGAGCCCTGCTCCGGGCTGGGTCCGCGCAGCCGCGGCCGGTGCTGGCTGGGAGCGGCGGGCTAACGGCGGGGCCTCGCAGATCACCAGCCGCACCCGCCTGCGCCAGCAGCTGCCACCGGCCCGTCCGCTGGAGGCCGACCCCAGCAGGGCGCGGGGCTGCCGCCGCACGCCCGGCCACGGACCGAGCGAGCTCACCTGACCGACAGACAAACCGGCCGCTCCCGCCCGTCGCCACACCGCGGCGGCGGCCCCGGCCCGCACCGGAGACCCCCCCCCAGCCCCGCGCGCACCTTCCTCGCTCAGGCCGCAGTCGCCGAGCGCCACTTCGGCGAAGGGCGCGGCGCCGGGCAGC